>CAIGRO010067371.1:0-31707 GCA_903798355.1 Fraxinus baroniana
GCTATGCGTCCAACTATTTTCGATTATCGAATGCATAGTCAAGTGATTTTGAGCCTTAACTATTTTTGAAGCTCACGACCAGCCCCTAGCGATTTTGAGCTAGCCAATTTTTGGACTTTTTTGCTCACCGCTATGTGCCAGCTGTCTTGGATCGTCGAGGTCAAGGTCAGATGATTTTGAGTATTAACCATTTTTGCACCACCAGCCCCTAGCGATTTTGAGCTAGCCAGTTTTTAAGCTTTTTTGCTCATCGCTATATGTCGAGCTGTCTTGGATCGTCGAGGTCAGGGTCAGATGATTTTGAGACTTAACCATTTTTTGGGTTTTAAAGCTTACCACCAGCCCCTAGCGATTTTGAGCTAACCCATTTTTAGGCTTTTTTGCTCACATTTTTTGCTCACCGCTACATGTCGAGCCGTCTTGGATCGTTGAGGTCAGGGTCAAGTGATTTTGAGCCTTAACCATTTTTTGGTTTTTGAAGCTCACCACCAGCCCCTAACGATTTTGAGCTCGTCCATTTTTAGCCTTTTTTGCTCATCCCTTGTAGTCTTCACTTCACTTAATTACAAACCAATATCTCGTAGAAGAATTTATCTTACCAAGATTTGGGGGCTCAGTAGGCGCACCGGGACATCCCATTTTTTGCTCACCGCTACATGTCGAGCCGTCTTGGATCGTTGAGGTCAGGGTCAAGTGATTTTGAGCCTTAACCATTTTTTGGTTTTTGAAGCTCACCACTAGCCCCTAACGATTTTGAGCTCGTCCATTTTTAGCCTTTTTTGCTCATCCCTTGTAGTCTTTACTTCACTTAATTACAAACCAATATCTCGTAGAAGAATTTATCTTACCAAGATTTGGGGGCTCAATAGGCGCACCGGGACATCCCAACTAGGTGGCCTTTATTTAGCGCCCTCATTATCTACCGCCAATTAGGCTTTTCAATAAACAATTTTCAATTAAGTACACCTGTAGCAGACATTACATCATGAAAATCCTAACTACAATATTTACATACAAGAATCATGCTGCTCGAATTTCCTGCTCGTTTGTCTACTGATATTACTTCTTGATGTGCTCAATTCGCCCTCATAGACGCTCAAGATCCAGCATCATTACTGGTGGTGATCCCTTCGTCCGTATACTGTCCACGTAACACTTCCTCGAGGATTGTCGATTGCCCCTCACACATCCCACACCTCGACTGGTTGGAAATTTCATCACTTGGTGATAAGTGGAAGGAATAACCCCCGCAGCATTCAGTAGGGGTCAACCGTAGATTGCATTATACGTCATGGGGGTTTTGGCAACCAAAAAGTTAGTTAAGATCGCCACACTTGCAGGGTAGGTACCCAACGTCACCAGTAGCTCACGTCTCCTTCCGATATCACAGTAGCCCCTCTAAATCTTAGAAGTGGGGTGGACACCGTTTTCAAACTTTCCAAATAAATTTTTAATCCTTCAACTGCTTCCCAAGTGAGAACGTTCGCTGCATTTCCGCCATCGACCAATACCCTTCTAACATCATAGTCCGCTATGTCGCCGACTATCACCAATGCATCATGGGGGATGCCACGCCTATTAAATCTTCTTCACCAAAAGTGATGCTTTGATTGGATATAGCCTTTTTCTGAATGGAACAAACAATAGCTGTGCGTGCATAGCTCTTTCTAGCGGAGTTCGAATCTCTCCCGCTGTGGTCCCTCCAACAATCATATTCATAACGTTGGCTCTAGGCGATGTTCGATCATTCCTCGCATACTTAGTAAAAAAGGCATGTTTCAATGTCCGTGGTCTTTACGAAAATGTCAATACTTGCTCTCATCCCCTTGCTGGTTGATGCCGCCATCGGCCTCAGCCATTTGAGCTCTTTCATGTCTCAAATTTTCATTCAATATTCATTCAATATCTTGTCCTGTTGAGTATTTAAAGGGGTGAAGGTTTTGACCTCTTCTCATCTTTTCTTGACCGACCGATCCTGAGTGTACCCCATGTTTATGCGCTCATCAGCTTGCCTTTGCCAATGGGGTTTCGCACATCATCCAACTTTCGCTTGTGGCTTTTTGTCTCCCATCTCCCTCTAAGATTTTTTGTGACCTTCTCTGCTTTATCTGCATCTACATACTTGTTGCCCTTCTTCAACAGGTCATGCATTGACTCCGGAGGATTTTTGGAGAGTGACGTCTTTAAGGCCCGATTTTGTGTCCCATTCATTAATGTTATCACTACTGCAGACATTTGAAGGTCCATGAGTATTACCCGGCTTAACCTAACCAAATACTCCTATAAAGATTCATCTTTCTCTTACACTACCGCATCAATCCAATGGCCGTCTTCTGTACCTAGGTTCTAGGATAGCCACCCAATCTCTAGCCTTCCTCCTGAGTGTCGGGAGAAATGACACATCACAGCGTCGGGGCTGCATAGTGCCTCATTAAATCAACTAAGATCCACAAATGGTCTAGTGGATCCGTGACTCCATCATATGCTTCTATCATTATCTGTATGAAGCCTTTCGATAAAGGAACAACCATAATTTATAGCGCAAAAGGGTCTTCCTCCAAAACCATTTGCCTATGTCTGTCCTTTCTCTTAGTTAATGCATCGTCTATCTTCTGGGTCATCTTTCCTCTATCTTTCTTTCCAAGTTTGTCGTGGGTTGGGAAACATGTGGAACCACAAACCCTGAAGCCCCCATGTCTCCTGTTGTTAGCTGACTAATAGATGAGGAAATTGTTTGCGCCACCTAGGATGGTTGCACATGTACTGCCTCCGACGAATTCTGTGGTGGGGCTGTCATTTTCTGTGTTTGACTTTGCAAGAGGGTCATCATGGCTAGCAATTGTGTTTCCAAGGCACTAAATTGGCTCTGCGTTACGTATTGCAGTGCCGGTGGCGGGTCGTGATCCCTTGCGACAGATTTCGACTCCATCTTTATCGCATTTCCTACCATACGCGTTTCATTCCTAGTCTGTCTCCTTGACATAGCCTTTTTGTTTAGTAGTATCCCACGGACAGCGCCATTGAAATGTTTACAAAATTGTCCACTGTATTTTCCTTACCGAGCGTGGTGGTCCGATTGCTCCGGTCAGTGGTTACTATCTGCAAAAAGAAGTCGGGGCTTTCTCTCCCATTGTACCTTCGACGTGAGAATAAGTAGGTGGCTTAGAAAATGGGAAGATAGTATAATGTAAGTTCAACAGTTCAAGGTTTTAAGAAGACAGACATTTCTCACCTTGGAGGTATTTATAGGCACATGTTGCTACAGGTGCGTTTGGCGATTGTTGGTGCCACGTGTCCCATGTAAGTCTTCCAACTTCCCCAACGTTCTTGTAGAATGACCCCCACTCCTCAAGTGGATGGTTGTACCTACATTTACCATTTAGAGGTTTCTCTCTAGTACATTGTCATTTATGTGATTGAGTGTGACGTTGAACTCATAGTGGTAGACGGCGTGTGTGGACGTAAAGGGTTTCATGGGGGTAGACGACCTCATAGTGGTAAACGGCCTCATGGGGGTCGACGACTTCATGGTGATAGACGCTCATGGGAGTCGATGGCCTTTTAGGGGTCGACGAACTCATAGTGGTAGATGCCTCATGGGGGTAGACTGCCGCATGGTTGTAGATGCCTCATGGGGGTAGATGACCTCATTGGGGTTGACGACCTTATGGTGGTAGATGCCTTATGGGTGTAGACGTCTCATGTTGGTAGACGCCTCATAGGGGTTGACGGCCTCATAGAGGTTGACGATCTCATAGTGGTAGATGCCTTATGTTGGTAGACGTATCTTAGGGATAGACGGCCGTATGGTGGTAGACGCCTTATGGGGATAGACAAGCTCATGGGGGTCGACGACCTCATGGGGTAGACAGTCGCAAGGTGGTAGACGGCCTTATAGAGGTGCTCTACATATAGTGGACATCAAATTGTTCTCACCCCACTGAGCATCTTGAATAATTATTAATGTCATCATGTATCAGACATTCATCACACAAAGAATATGCATCGTTAAAACTATATTAGAAAAATTCCTATGTGGAAAATCCTAATGAAGAAAAAAGAGTATATTATTCTTTTAAGTACGCTACAAAAAATTGTATTATTGAAAATCTTGCTAGGAAAACTCAATGGGGCTAAATATTGGTCAAAAGAAAAATAGTACAAAGCATATTTACTCCACCTCAAGATAATATTACTTGAAGTATGTTTCAGGCATATTAAATTCGTCAGGAATAATATTAATAGTTATGCCAGATAAATTGATTATAATGCATTGCAAATTTCATGCATCATCAAAATAACATGAAATAAACTTGTGATTTCATCCACCACGATCTTTGTGAAATTCACAATGTTGAAAGTCGTGCATTATATATTACGACTTCATTTTTCTCATTTTCTTTTCGCATAAGTATACACCTTTAGGTTTTTGGACTACGGGTTCAGAAACTTTAGGTTTTTCTAATAAATTCAATTTAAGATTGCATCCCTTTTATTTTGGCCAATCATAACTTCGATCAATATATTTTAAAGCATTTTATTTCAATTTCTTGCTATATAATGCAATACATCATGTATAAAAGTGTTGTCGACAACTTTGTTTTTTTCTATTCTATTTCTTTTCTTATCACGAATTGTGATGAAAAAAATGAGAGCCAAAAAATATACGGCGACATAAAAAGTTGTCGTAAAATATGAGAAATTACGACAAATGATAAAGAATGTCGCCAAAAATATGAGGGAAACTAGGTGCCAAAACATTTTTGAAGTTTTTTTTTTTTTTTTAACGTAGATAACATATTTTGTTTTGTTATAGACTTGTGTGTATTAAAGAAAAAAGAAAGAGAACTAGGGAAGAATTAAAGCCCCATATTTATAGAGAAGAATGAGAGAAAAAAAATTAGTGAAATTAATAGACTTGTGTGTATTATGAAGAACTAAAGTCCCATATTTATATAGAAGAATTATGGATATAATGATAATACAAAATAAGGCAGCAAGTGTATGATTGTCATTCACTAATAATCATATTATTTACAACTCTCCTTGAATGACACATTACAAAATATTTGTCTCGTTAAAACCTTATTAAGAAAATTTAATGGGACAATTTGATTTAAGGAAAAAGAGTACAATTATTCCTCAGATTTTAATTCTTGTATCAATTTATCCTTGTTTTATACATCAATATCTTCAAATAACACCGTCTTCATACAAAATATTTATTAACCTTTAATGATTGTAGCAACATGATCTTATACATATAAAAGTATTATTTTGAGGTTAAATGTCTTTTAAGTTATGGACATTCATCAGACAAAAAATATGCATTGTTAAAACCTTATTAGAAAAAAATCCTATGTGGAAAATATTAATCAAGGAAAAAGAATATATTATTCTTTTAAGTACGCTACAAAAATTTTATATGTAAAAATCTTGTTAGGAAAATTCAATAGAGGAAAATATTGATCCAAAAAAAAATAAAAATAGTACAACGCGTATTTACTCCCCCTAATGATAATGTTACTTGAATTATGTTCCAGGCATATTAAATTTGCCAGGAATAACATTAATAGTTATGCCGATAAGTTGATTATAACGTATTTCAAATTTCATGCATCATCAAAATAACGTGAAATGAACTTGTGATTTTATCCACCACGATCTTTGTCGTGCATTACATATTACGACATCATTTTTCTCATTTTTCTTTTTGCATAAGTATACACTTTTAGATTTTCGAACTGCGGGTCCAGAAACTTCAAATTTTCTAGTAAATTCAATTTAAGATTGCATCCCTTTTAATTTGGCTAATCAGAACTTCGATCGATATATTTTAATGCATTTTATTTCGATTTCTCGCTATATAATACAGTACATCATGTACAAAGGTATTGTTCAACAACTTTTTCTTTTTCTATTCTATTTCTTTTCTTATCGCGACATAACTTACAGAGATATCTCAATTTTCAACATATCAAGTACCTGAACCGCTTCTATAGTTTTATAATTTGTTGTGTTTAAATACTCATCGATAGTATATGCCTCCTTAATGTGATCATCTCTGCTAATTGCTCCATTTTCATTTGGAGATTAGAATCGAATATTATAACGCTTTATACGTGCCATAAATTTATCAAATATAATACAAACAAATTTCTCTCCAAAACATTAATTTGAATTAGAGCATTTAAAGCTTGCATGTGAGATATTGTTGATATCTTTGGTCAGTAGATACATCAAATAAATTATCTTTCGAACTTATGATTCGAATTATCTTTTGCGAGGATTTAGATAATGATACACTTATACCTTATTTTCAACTTCTTAATTACTCCCTAATATTGAGAAAATTATCCAATCAAATTGATAATCAACAATCTGTGTTATAAAATATCACCCGTTTAAGATAATTGTTCAAACTACGCATTACTTTCAACCTTCTTTACTTTTCATCTCAGTACAATATGGTGGATTTATTGTACATATATTACACTATCAAATAATTAGATGAAGAAACTCTGACCATAAGTCAATAATAATAGAGAAAACTTAATGTTGGGATGAAGCCTAATACAATTCTCTAAACAAAAAATTGAAAGTATTTTGTTCTTAATTAAATTAATTGTGGGGCGCTTAACAAACAATAGTGTTAAACCATTCATCGACATCCCAACTAAAACTAAATAAATGGTTGAGATTTAAGCTCACTAGCATAACAAAACACGTCGTCTTGATTATATAATTTGAAAATTATACTTATAATTTAAATTTGAGCAGTAATTTTGCACACTTCAAGTTACAAATACCATGCAATCATCTATTATATGTATCAAATATATTAGATACAAATAATATTTAGATTATCAACGTTGAGGAAGATGGGGCCCCATTTATCACCCTGATTAATTTTCAGACATATTGGAAATTCAGTCCATATTTTAGCTAGTGATGTTTAATGATCAAATGTCAATAAAGAGAACAAATAAAATATTGGAATTCATTGGATTGAAAAATCTTCTGGTTCTTTGTTGAATGTCTATTAATTGAATTTTTTTTTATTTTGCATCATTATTGATCTAATGATGGTCTAGCTCAATGTTGTAAAAATCGGACCGGACCAGCCGGTTCAACCAGAAAAATCGTGAACCGGCCCCTAATCCGGACCGGTACTCGTAGATTAACCGGAGAATGAAAAACTGGCTAAAAAACCATCCACCCGGCCGGTTTAACCAAGAACCGGTAAACCGGCCGCGGTTTTTCCGGTTTATCCAATTAATATAATTTTTTTTTTTTTACAAAATAATTTTTTTTTTTAACTATCTTGATGGGCCATCTATTGCAATAGAAGACCAAAATAACTTTTTTATACAAGTGACATTCATATTGGCTCCTTTTTAAAGAAGATTTATTTTTCAATGTTTTAATAATCTTCCAATGTGGGATATTAGCCAATTGCCAATTCTAAGTGTTTAATAGTTTACTTCTTCATTTTCATTAAAAAAATCAAAACATCCAACAAGATTATGATCATAAACAATTTTAATGTGAACAAAGCAAATTATTTTGGATATATTAATTGTTAGTTTTTTAGGTTATAAAATAAATTACCATAATAAATCTAATTAACGAACATGGATTATATTTACTTTGAATTAATAAACTAAAACTAAAAAAGTTATTATAGTTATGATATTTTATATTTTATTTGTGTATTTATTTATTTATTTTGTCATCCGGTTCGATACTCATTCGACCCCGATTCGACCCTTTAACCCTCGACCCTCTTTCTTTTTCAGGTCGATGCCCGAGTTGGTTTTTAAAACATTGGGGTTTTGAACTTAGAGAAATAAATACTTACATCGTCCTGATTTTGAACCAGAGTTACAATAGCTTGCTTGTTTTCATATATCATGGGTTCATTTTGTTGTGCAAATCATTGTTCCAGTTCCACGCACAACTAATTTTGATTGTTTTGGCTCACACAGACTTCCATATATGAATCCCAATTTGTTTTTAATCCTAAGAGCTCGCTTCATGAATCTGACCCAAGAATGATAGTTGTTTGCCTCTAACATATGTTTAACTAATTCAGCTCCAGTACCATCATTACTACCAATGAATAGGGGTTGTTTAGGTGTGTTGGATCATAAGTTTTCAAATTAGATCTAGTGTTAAGTCGGTATTTATGTTTTGATTTGTATTTGTATTTGGAGAATTATTTGAGATTTCAACATTTTGTTCTGCCATAACTAGACTCTGATACCATATAAGAAGAAGAAGAAGAAATCAATAATAAGGAAGCTTATTGTATTTCATTTTCAATAAATAATAACTTTTGTACAATATATATAGCTATACATTGCTTGTGCAAAAAGAAAACAAAAAATCTAACTGTTACAACAACAAAAAATGTGAAAACAGAATAATTGTGCATAACAGAATGCTGGTAAAACAATGCTTCTAGACCCTTATGCTTCCAGATTCTTTCTTCCTTGTTGGATCACCGTTGGATGTTGATATAACTTGAGCTGTGATTGTGTTGACAGCTCACTTGCAAGCAAATCATGTTGTTCTTCAGCGTTTAACAAAAACTAAAGTAATCAAACACATTTAGGGTGTGTTTGAGTCTCATTATTTTGGAAGAATGTATTCTGAAATAGTAGATTGATGGAGAATGTGTGGCTAAAAAAGAAGGAAAAGTTATTGATATGATGTAAAATATTATTTTATTGAAAAATTTGTGGTTGAAAATGAGTAGAAGAATGAGAATGAAAATTTTAATGTGTACCAAATAGGGGCTTAATTACTAATTTTCATCCAAATAATTTCTAAACAATTGAATTACCTAAAAGTTATTTTTTTTCCATGTAAATTTCATGCTTGCAATCAAACGCACCCTTAGTGTAATAAATAGTGTTACACAAAATATAGAGTTTTTCTTTTAACCCTATTTTGTCCTTGTTGACACATTATAAAAATTATTTCTTCCATTCATATCTTTATTTAATATTTTAGTATTAATAGATTTTAATTGATTCATAATTATTTTAATACGGTGGTAATTTTATTTAATTTTTATTTTAAAATAAAAATAAAAAAGTTATAAATAATAATTTAAAATCATTCATTAAAAAAATAAAAAGTTAAAAATAATAATTATTTGAAAAATAAATTATATGTAATTTTTCTCGCGCGTTCAATGTAGCTTTTATAATTTACAGTATATATAATGTCATTATCAATTTATTAATAAATGCAATATTTTACTTAATTAAATATAATTAACAACTTTTGTAATAATATAATTTGTAAAATAAATCTTGATATAAAATAATTCAAAGTAAAAATTGGTGTAAACTTTAGTGTAATTTGGCCTCCAACGATCTACACAAATTTGATGCAACCATTGGAGATCGTCCTAGGAGCGCAAACAACATTTGAGTTAAGATTTCACAATGAGTGAATTACATTCTAATTGTTAACAAAAATAGTCTTATTTTGTTTTATTATTTATTAAGGGTATAATAGTCTTTTTAGTTTTCTTTATTTTAGACTATATATAGTCTCTTTATATTTAGGTTTTGTATTCACTTTTCATTATGTAGAATAAAACCCTAACCTCCCTTTTTTCTTTGAATTGTTTAACACTAATATCTATAGTCGACGACCACGAGCAAACGATAATTCATCTTGCAATGCCATCAGATTGTTGCACCAATGGTGTAAAATCCCATCTCATCCATCATTGAAACAATGGTATCAGCTTAAGATTTCCTGTTGAATGCGCTATCAACATAAACAAAATGTACGCTCAATCTTCTCCACATCCCAACGCCCCTATACAAAACAACTTGCACACGTTAGAAAACCAATCCCTCCGTAACTATCTATGGCCAAAAAGAGGGAGGCCTACAAAGCCTAAATTGATTTTCAAAGTTATTCTATATACTAAAAGTTTACACTTCTAAGAAGTAACTCGAAACTTATTTTCCGAATGCTAACCACAATTTTCGTATGGGCAACATGGCCAACCTGTAAATGCTACGCGTAGGTATCTTATTGCACATGGTAGCAAATCGTTAGTCTGGCATTTTTCGATGGTAGTGGAGGCGGCGTGAGCACTCCGACAATCAAGTCGTGAACGGTAAAGAAGAAAGAAGTAACACGCTTGAATGCAAGTTTCAAGATAAGAGAGAAAGTGTATGTTTTATGGTATTGAATTGCATGACATTTGAAATGGCACTAGGTATGATTATTTATAGGGAAATGGGTGAATTTGGAACCGTTGGATGGAGGGATATGTGGCCCATCTGTTGGCTGAGGCGTTCTCTATTAGACGTCAATCAATCATCCTAGGCGGACAGACATTTAATGCCTCCTAATGAGTGAATTTTTTGACTTGACCTTTTGGCATCTATTGCACGAACATCACATCAATCAATTGTATAGATTTTATTTTGGATAGATCTTTGTACAACATTTGTTTTTAGGTTATTAATTGAGTGAATTGGCAACATTCTATCCAATTTAAGCAAATAATTCAAAATTCAAAAATTCATGCCAAGTGTAACATCATCATCTACATCAAATTGCCAGTTTTTTACCACCCTACACTCTTACAATGCTACAAAATAGAATAAACACAATTCTGCTACAAGAACATATTCAATGACAATGATTTATAAATAGATACAATATGCATTTTCTCATACGGTTTAAAGAAAAGTTGCCATTCAACAAATGCCACTTCATTTCCCGGGAAAAAAATTCCGTCTTTAACTCTGTTTGTTCAGCTTTATTCAGAATGAACAAGCCCCAACATTTAGGACAATCGAAAAATCTTCACAATCCATCTATGCGATTTTTGTTCCTATAAAGTCATCTACGAGGTTGACAAATGAAAATATTGTCGTGTAATTGGCTTTTTCTCTTGGTGTGAAGGAGTTGCAAAACAATTGTTCATATTTTTAAATATTTGAGTAAGGAATATGTAGATGGTTGTCTAATCAAATTGATCGCTCATATTCGAGAATGAAGCCTACCGATTTGTCATGATGTGTCGACTGCATATATGATTGTACTCGTACTTGGAGAAATGATAATATTAGTACTTAATTTATATTAAGTATTGATGATATAACACATCGACCTATTCGAATATAAGTTTATGGTGATTTTAATATTTAAATTAAATTCGTTATCCGCTACTAAACTGATTGCCATGTCATCAACGTTTAACATTAGCTAAACATGGTATTTGGTAGACCATTTTTCCTCATACTCAACATCTCTTGTAACTATAAATGGATTTCATAGTAATTTTTTAATTTATCCACTAGTATAAGGTCTTCGATATTTCGAAATGACTTAAAAAACGTGTTAAAAGGGGGATCAATATACAAAAGCTAAAACATTGCTTGTTGCATCGGTGATGAATCTTGTTTTCTGGTCGATTTAACAACGAATAAAAGGAGAGCCAACAAAAAGAATTCATGTAACACTACTAATCAATACACGCATAGTCCTTGTGTTTCCATATTCAACCTAATCGAGATTTGCTTACATAATACACACTATTTCAAATCACGCGACCACAATCTTTATCACTAGACACCAAAACCCACTCTCTCTCGCAGAGATTTTCTGCACCAACAATGGCAGAGATTTCTGAGCAAATCAACCAAGTCAAGAGCAATATGGGGACCCGAAATCCAAAATATTTAGACTCAAGTTTGACAATTTTATAAATTGATCGAAATTCACTTTCTATCGTACATTTCGTTGAACTGTATCAATCACTAATGTATAGACATGTAACAGTCGGGAGAATCATTAGACAGAAACCCTCCTTCCATTTATTACGATTAGTCTTTAAGGCTCCAGTGAAAAGGCCATTAAAGTTAAAACCTTTTTCTTTGAATAGATTTCTCCCTTCATAAAGACGATTGAAGATTATTTTTTCTTGGAATGGTGGCATACTGAGAAGTGATAGGATTTCATCATTTTCTGAGACACGTTGCCCCAGAGAGAGAAAGAGAGAGAGAGAAATAGGGTATATACGGTATGGAATTGAATCAGTTGATATTGATTTTGTGACTTGCTGATTGGAGGAAGTGGAGTTTTGAGTGCTTTTTTTTTTGAATTTGAGGTGGGTTTTGCTTAAAATTTTGTACTCTCTCTCTCTCTCTCTCTGTGTGTGTAATTATTACCTTTTCACTTTCTTGACTTTGTCTGTTAATTTTTGTTTGTTTAATGGTTATGCTTTTTAAGGAAACCAAAGTTTCTCATTGGCGGATGGTGGAATTTTCAATGGCCTTTTTGAATTTGTTTAAGTGACAATGGTTTGAATCCTTGAGACATTTGATATCTCTCTAGGTTATTATTACACTCTTATTCAAACCTTTTCATTGATTTTCTGTGTGTTTGGATTGGTGGGATTTCAATCTTTTTTCAATTTAATCTTTTTTAATTACTTTTTTTTTAATCTGAGATACCTTTTATCCTGTAATCCAGTTCTTCACGAGGCTGTGTCAGATTAAAAATCAGGGAAGGAATCAGGGGTGTTGAGTCATATTCCGGCTAACGTTCTGGTGACTAACTCTGGCTGGACAAGATCTTATGTTGCCTAGAATCAGAAAGAGCAGAACGAGCATGTGATTGCAGTGGCTGCCGCCACAGCCGCAGCAGCAGAGGCTGCTGTTGCCGCCGCACAGGTGGCTGTTACTGTTGTGAGACTCACAAGCCAAGGCAGAGGAGGTTTGTCCAATGGTGGCAGGGAGAGGTGGGCTATTATCAAGATTCAGTCAGTTTTTAGAGGTTATTTGGTGAGTAGGATTCCAATTTATGTTTGGTTTTTGTGTTCTTTAAGTTTTCAATCTTACTTAAATTGCAATTCATGGAGTAGACAGTATTCTGGTAATGAGAACTCGGGCAAAGCTCATCCTTAAAATCGACTTGTGAGAGACTAGAGATTGGCAAATGTGTTCTGTTATTGTGTTATCTGATAATTGAAAATTTATGCACATATGTTTTGGCACATTGTCTTACAGTACATAAATTTCAATCTGGAAAAAGCTGGTTGTACAATATTGGGTTACAACATTTCTTCACAACATGACGTGGACGTTGGAGATTAAATGGGCATGAACGGCTGAGATGAAAACAAAAAATGAAGAAACCCATTATTTTTGGGCGGCAATTATAACCTGCTTTCTCCATTTTCCCTCCCCCAAAATAAAATTCAGCTCCACTACTGTTAATTAGAACCCCGACCTCGGCTTCGACACCAGCTTCGGTTCCATTGGAGGCATAATTTCTCATCCATTGGAGGCATAATTTCTTAGTGGAAGGTACCTTTCTTGACTGGCATTCTTCATTTTGAAGAGATGTCAATGGTAATAGCTTGGGTTTTTCTTGTACAATGTGAGAATGAATGGATATAGTTCTTGATGGAGCACGAAGAAAAAAAAATTCAATATTAGAATCTGGAAATAATTTATCATCCATTTGAGGCATAATTTATTAGTGGAAAGTACTTTTCCGGACTGGCATTCTACATTTTGAAGAGATTGTCCATGGCAATAGCTTGGTTTTATCTTGTACAATGCGAATATGAATGGATACAACTTTTGATGGAGTACCCAAAAAAAAAAAATCAATATTAGAATCTGGAAAAGAAGAATAATTGAGAGTTATCACTAGTTCAAGGAAACTTTAATAATTAACATGGAACAGAAAATTAAGAAAGAGATTTTTACTGTAAAATATTTTAAATTGGAGTGGTTTTTGAATCTTATATATGTCAGACTTCAAGTCGATTGTGTGAATTTCAATTAATATTGTAATTGTTCAAGTGCCTGAATTTTGCATAAATGTCAGATTCTGGATTTTTTGTGTTGTTGAAATTGAATTCTAATTTCATCACAGGAGAATAAATGATGGAAGATATGGAAGATGATTTTTTGGAAGAGTCTAAAATGTGAATGTGGAATCCAGTACGCACATAGTTGAAAATGAAATGGTATTAGAAGATGGTATAATTGTGCCAAAGGTAGGTATGAAGTTCAATGACGAAAAAGAGGTCTTCGATTTTTACAAAAGATATGCTTACAAATTAGGTTTTCCGGTGAGGAAAAGGAACTCGAGAAAGGATGATGACGGAGTTTTGCGATATGTGACGTTCACATGTAGTCGTGAAGGTCGAAGAAGTGGTAGTACAAGCGGTTCTTTGAAGCCACAACCAACAATTCAAACATGTTGTAAAGCCAGGATCTCTGCATCTGCAGATAATCACGGTACTTGGAAAATTAAAACAGTGCACCTTGATTACAATCATAAAACAAGTCCTACAAAGTCGAGGTTGTATCGATGTAATCGAGAGCTGAGTGCACATGTGAAACGGAAGCTTGAAGTGAATGATATGACAGGAATCCCGTTGCACAAAAGTTTCAATTCTGCAGTTGTTGAAGCGGGTGGATATGAAAATATGACTTGCGTGGAGAAGGACTGTCGAAACTATATTGCACAAGTGAGGCGATTAAGCCTTGGAGATGGAGATGCAGCAGCAATTCAATCATATTTTTCAGATATGCAAGCAATGTGTGAGGGATTTTACTTTTGTATGGATTTAGACGATGATTCATGGCTAAAGAATGTATTTTGGGCAGATAATCGATCTAGGGAAGCATATAAAGAGTTCGGGGACGTCATCACCTTTGATACAACTTACTTGACTAACAGGTATGACATGCCCTTCGCCCCTTTTGTTGGTGTGAATCACCACGGACAATCAACATTACTTGGTTGTGGTTTGGTATCGAATGAAGATACGGATACATTTGTGTGGCTGTTCAGAACGTGGCTTAAGTGTATGCACGGTCATACTCCGCATGCAATTATTACAGATCAAGATAGGGCAATGCAAAACGCGATTCAGATAGTTTTTCCGAATACGAAGCATAGGTAGTGTTTGTGGCACATTTTGAAAAACTTACCCGAAAAATTTGGATACCATGTTGACAAGGGTTCGATATTTTCAGCAATACATGTATTGGTGTATGATTCGCAGACGGTTGAAGAATTTGAACAAGGTTGGGGATCAATGATCGAAACTTATGATTTGCATGATAATGATTGGTTGTCAGGATTATACCATAACAGAGCTCGTTGGGTACCGTGCTTCTTGAAAACAACTTTTTGGGCTGGGATGTCCACAACACAACGTAGCGAGAGTATTAATGCATTTTTCGATGGATATGTACACTCGAAAACCTCGTTGAAACAGTTTGTGGAACAATATGAGCGAGCAATGAGGAATAAGGTAGAAAAGGAGTTCCAAGCTGATTTCAAGTCGTTCTCTCAAATGGTTCCATGTGCTACAACGTACGAAATAGAGAAGCAATTTCAGGTAGTTTACATAATTTCGAAATTCAAGGAAGTTCAAGCTGAGTTCGCGGGTAAAGTTTACTGTGACCTCATTTCTGTTTCGGAGGAATTTTTTGGGACAACGTACGAGGTACGGGAGGATGTCGTTTGTGCCGATCGACGGAAGAAGAAAACATTTTTCGTTTCATTTAATAGAGAGAAATGTGAAATAGTTTGTAGCTGCCACTTATTTGAGTTTCGAGGAATAATTTGTAGACATACGATCGCAGTATTGATTCGTAACGACGTCAATCGATTGCCTAATAGGTATATACTGCGTAAATGGAGGAGAGATGTCAATAGACCGTACATGAGGATCGCAGTAAAATACGATGGGCTGGTTAGTACTCCTGGACAGTTGAGGTATGATGATATGTGTCAGGCTTTTGCTACAGTTGCAAACCTTGCGGCAGATGATGAAGTTTGGACCCGTACTATAATGGAATGGATACAAGTTCAACAGAAAAATCTTATGATGAAAAAGTCGAGTAGTTTAAGCAATGTCCCTTTGCACCATAATTTGCATTTTGTCTCTCAAGGCACTAGTTCACAAAGTCCTTGCAGTGGGAGCGTATGGGATCCAAAATCAACGAAGAGAAAGGGCGCACCTAAGAAACTTCAAAGGAAGAGTCCGTTGGAGTCAACTTCGAAGAACAAGAAGGTATTTTAGTTTGTTTTCCTCTAAATGTAAACAAAACACTAAAAATAATTCTCCTTCATTCAAATGTATGTACAGGCACCTTCGACGACATGCAAAGGAAAGCCACCAGCAACGATGCATAACAGTATGCCATCGGGTGCCCTTGATGTTGATGCATGTCAACAAGAACTATCTTCCACGTGTTCACAATTCTCATATTCACAACTTTTATTGGTTAGTAGGTTTACCGTAGCATCTTCATTTGTTTTTTTTTTTTCATTTTTCGTTAAAGGCAATGTTATTTATTGTAGGGAAATGAATAAAGTCATTTGTTAACACAACACTTGCCGTCTTCTACTTCCATTCGTCCGTCAGCAACGAACTTTATATTCAATCCTCAAGGTAAAGACAAGGTCTAAAACATTGTAATTTAATTTCAAAAGCTAATTTGCACTTATTAATCTTCTTGTGTTTTAGGTAATCCTTTTCCATACTATTATCAAGGAGGCACAGGCTTATGACGTTAATGAATCGATTCGAAGATATTTGTTGTGGGAGCATGAATCTACCAATGAATCTGTGATTCCTCCTTTTGAGATTAATTCACAGAATTTCCCCCTTATTGGAATTTTATTTTCATTTTGACTCGGTGACACCAATTGTGAGGATTTCAGCTGCTAGACTATCTGTGCCAATTAATGTTGTTTAAGAAGACAAAAATGGTCACTGAATATTTGCTCCCATTACTTGTTATGTTTTTGAATTTTGGCCTTTGGAATGCTGTATAAAGTAAATATGAAGCTGGATAGTTTCCTGTACATGTTTTCTACCATGAAAAATTCCAAATAATGTGGTATATTGTAAGGCTCTTATTTCTTATAATAGCAATTTCTATGAATGTCGATTTCAAGTGCTTGTACTAGAATTAGGCATATTTTGATGAATAAATACACCAGCAGGATTGCTGGTTATACNTTCTACCATGAAAAATTCCAAATAATGTGGTATATTGTAAGGCTCTTATTTCTTATAATAGCAATTTCTATGAATGTCGATTTCAAGTGCTTGTACTAGAATTAGGCATATTTTGATGAATAAATACACCAGCAGGATTGCTGGTTATACCCCACAAAATAAAAAAAAATGAACAAGTACAAGCAGCTAACATAGACTGGAATTTACAAATCTAACAAACCGAAATCAAATCGTTTCATTATCCGTTACACATTGAAGCAACTAGAAACTAATTTACACGAAGGAGCAATCTACATTATTTATACATATAGAGAAAAACCAAATTGCTAAGCAAGCAACCGACACAAACCAAGCCGACCCCTTCCATTCGTGTTTAATCCCGCAATTTACTTTCTCTTGCAGATCGTCACTTTCAAAGATATATGGATCTCTTCATCGTCTTTAACCCGAACTTGAGTTTGGAACATGCGGGACATATTGTAAATTTCAATATGACTAACATTGGTACATTCACCGCTTGATTCTCCATTGTTGCACCACTCCCAAAATCCAAATTTCTCACTACAACAATTGAAGAATTTGCCTTAGAAGTATCCATTTCGACCTCAAAACACTTTTGGAAGCCTTTGATACACTGTGGGCATCTGCGGGGTAAATAGTTAGAATTACCATTTTTGGTCTCCATTTGATTGTGGAAAACAAAGAAGAACAACATATAAAACAAACAATGAATAGAAAAGTTAATTTAATCATTAAATAACAACAAAGTTAAAAATGTGTAATACTTTACCTGGACAAAAAAGGCCCGACTTAGTTCTTTGCTTTATGTTAAAGGATATAAATGGATTGAGGGATGATTTAATGGAGTTGAGACCAACGTTTTTGGCAGGAGTACCTCGAGTTTTTGAGAGGATACACAAAGGCAAGGAATTTCCCAATCTTTAATCACATATTCAAATTATAACCACTATGCTTACTATCAAAAATCCGAAAATCTTCAAATTAAAAGTTAAAACTAACATCAAAGCCAGACATTTAGACCCAACATAGTTCAGTTTCAAAAATTCAGAACTCATCCTAGTTTACATGAAATCGAGCTGCTTCGGAGGATGAGATGAAAGGCTCGGAGCCTTCGTAGATTATAGATGCCGCGCCTTTTCGATTTATGTAAGGAGAGGGCCGAAGGTGTCGATTGGAGGAAAATCGACAAAAGGGTGAAGGAGGAGGGTTTCTCTCTGATTTTGGGGGAAATGGGGTGAAGTAGGAGAGAGAAATGGCGTTTCAGATTTTAAGTTTTTGTTTTATTTTGTTTGTTTTTTTTTAAATTATAGCCACATCATATTGTAACCCAATGTTGTCATGGAGTGTTGTACACATAGCACCACCCTTTCAATCTTGACATAGACATTAATGTTGTTATGAATCTATGTTCCACTGTGAAAATTCAGCAAAAGTATGTCCAAACATTCTAACCAAACGGTACAAATATTATTCTATTTTCATGCATTGGGACAATAATTATGTTTTATTCTATTTAATTGCTTAGATCCAAATTTTGAATATTTGCATTTTGAATCTGTTGGCCTTCATTCTGTTGTGTTTGAATTTACTACCTGGCTTTGGTTAGGCCTAACTTTAGGGCATGTATATAGTATTTGTTCTACCGTAATTTTCCTCCTTTATCTAGCATAAAATTATCTATGAAGAAACATAAATTTATTCGGGCTCATTCACCATTAGTATCCTTTAAATTTTCTAGTTTTGCTTGATTCTATAATCTCTGCTATTCTCTGGTGGATCTAATTTTCGTTTACTGTCAGTCCCGGAAAGCTCTTAAGGCGCTAAAAGGACTGGTGAAATTACAGGCTCTTGTTCGAGGCTACCTTGTACGAAAGCGTGCTGCTGCAACTTTACACAGTATGCAAGCTCTCGTCAGAGCTCAGGCTATTGTCCTGTCCCAAAGGGCTCGTCATTCGAACAATACCACTTACAGATTTCATCCAGAGAATCGAGCTAGAAACTCGACTGTAAGTATCTGTACTGTTTTGTGTCTATAGAGACGGTCTAATAATCACCAAGCATGTCCCCCTTATAACATACTCAACATCAGAACCCCAGGTAGTACTAGTAGACATCAATTCGCTGAAAAACTGTATTATCGATATCTCACTTATACTTCATACATTTGCAGGAAAGAATTGATGAAACTCGAAGCGAATTTCATAGCAAGAGACTTTCAGCTTCATACGATCCTTCACTTAATGCACATGACGACAGCCCGAAGGCAGTAGAGATAGACTCGTACAAGCCGAAGTTGAGGTCTCCAAGGATCTACACTTGCACGTCAGAATATGGCGATGATCATTATTACCAAGAAAAATTGTCTCCTCTTCCATGTCCAATACCGGCTCGTGTATCCATCCCCAATTGTCGCCACCTCCAAGATTTTGACTATTTCTTTGTCAGAGAGGACTCTAAGTTGGCTACTGCACGGAGCACTCCTCGGTTCGCAAGTTCTCGACCACACGCCCCCGTTACACCTGCTAAGAGTTTATGTGGGGATAGCTTCTTTAGGCCATACTCAAACTGTCCCAGTTATATGGCAAATACTCGATCTTTTAAGGCAAAACTGAGGTCTCACAGTGCTCCAAAACAAAGGCCCGAATCAGGGCTGAAAAGTAGGCTTTCATTGAATGAAATAATGGCATCAAGAACTAGTTTTAGTGGTGTTAGAATGCAGCAGCCATATACTCAAGTTCAAGAAGATTTTGGCTTCTAAAAAGTTTAATTTACCGAAAACCCACCGGGGGTTGACATGGAGAAAGGAAAAAATCCAGCCAGCTAAGAAATGGAGCTAAGAAAACGAAGCACCAAGTCAAGCCCCAGTCCCAGAGCAAGTGACTGAGTTGCACGAAAATAGAAACGGAAAATGTGAAACGACTCTTGTTTTCAAGAAGTTTCGACCTAGGATAATGCCTTTATTATCCCATGGTTCTTTAATTATCATATAATATAGAGCAGTGTTTGTAGAGAAAAGTTGAGCAAGCTTCTTAAAGATTTTAGTATGCTAATTGAAAGGAATCATGTTCACCATTCAAATGTGGAGAAGGTTAAGGAAATATTTTTTTCTTTTGAACTAGGTTGTATACATTTTTGTTGTGGGTGAGCACTTGTAAAATAGTTTTAAATAACAACTTTCAAATTATTTACATACAAAATATGAAAATCTATCTTCAAGAAAAGAAAACGTAAAATTTCATGGAAGTTTTTATAACAATATGCCCGCATATACTCTGTATATCTAAAGTATGACGAATTAGTAATATACAAAAACGAAAACCAGAATTTCTTAAATAATTAGCAATGGTGGGTATTAAAATCAACTTTTTAGTAGATTTTGATAAAAAAAAGGTTAATGAAATATGTGATCGAGAAATTATGAATCTTATAAAATATGTGTTTAAAATTAATTATTGATTTTGATTTGAACTTATATTAAAATTTGTATTTTAAACCCAGCGAAATAGGGCATAGTAATCTCGTATCAAACTTGAAGTGTATGCTTGACCAAACTATAGGCTTCCACAGACTGAGCGATCATCACCAACTGACAGCTCCAACGGTCAAAAAACAAGAATTCAAAATTTGAAATGTTTAAAATCTACCCATGTGCCAACGGTCATCCTTTATTCCTTCATTCTAGACTTCTAGTAGACGCGTAACAATTTTCCCTCCCTCCAAAACTCGTCAAGAAATATTTTCTAAAATAAAAAATACCATTGTATTCTTCAAAGAACCAATAGTGAATTCAAGAAAAAGCACAAAAATGGAGGGTTTTCATGAAGGATTTTCATCATCAAACACTCCCAGATCTCCTCTGGTTCCAAAATCGTCACCTTCAGGTATGTCCCCTTCTCAATATTTAGTTTGATGTAAAATTTTGAATCTTGGGTCAATTGAAATACAAAGTTTAAAGTTTACCGTTTTCAACTTTTTTGTAAGCGGAAAAATGGCAGTTTCCTTCAAATTTTTTTTTCAATTGATTTTTTTCAACCAAGAATCTATATTTGATTAGGTTCAGGAGAAAACAATGAGAACGATACAAGTCAAGACCAAATGAATTCCAAGTTGCATAACCCCAAGAAACTATTAGCAAAACATTTCATGTCACCCACTAAATCTGCATCTTCAAAGATCGCATTTCCAAAAAAGAAAATTCTGGCTGAGAGGAATGAAAACTCAAGCTTTTTGGATACCCAAATTCAGAAAACTCCAGATCTGGAAATGAAAAATAGCCCCTTAAATTCGAGAATTGGTCACTCTGGTCGATCCTCATCTTGGTTTATTCCATCTAAAAATCGTGCCCCTGTGTCAAATGATAATGGCGTTGTTGATTCATCTTTGACGCCTTATGACCCTTACACAAATTACCTTTCCCCGAGGCCTAAGTATCTGCGGTATGATCCAAACAAACGGCGTATGATCTTTCACCATAAACTAAGTGAGAGCAGAGTGGGAAAAGATGGTAAAGAAATCCAGAAATGTGTTGGGGAAGAGGAATCTTCAGCAGATTCTCAAGATTCCTCAGTTAGTGCTCAAGAAAACGAAGAAAACACAGAGGAAGTAGATGATAATATCGATGATGATGGTGTGGTGGAGGAGGAGGAGGAAGAGGAAGAAGAAGAAGAAGAAATTGAAGAGTTTGAGGAAAAAGGATGGAGTTTGAGAGGAGTATTAAAATTTCTGCTGATATTGTTTGTCTGTTTTCTGTCAAAGACATACGTAAGTTCTATGAAATCTTCAGCATCATCACCAATTCAACAAGCCATTTTGTGTTTCAAAGCTGACCATCTTATGAGTCAGAAGCAAATATGTGAAGCTGTATATTTGGAAGTGTATGGAGGTGATTTCTTGGAAGTGGAAGAAAAAGATAGTGGACTTGAGGTCCATAATATACTAATGGTCAAAGAAGATGATGATTTGGGCATGGAGGATAACAATACCAAGCCAGTTGAATTTGAGCGTGATTATGAAGTGGGTAAGAATAGCGAGCTTGATAATGTGAAAATGGTTGAAGTCTACAATGTGGAGAAGGTCAAGAGTAGAGAGGCAGAATTGGTTGAAGTCGATAGTGTGGAAAGAGTTGAGAGTAGTGAGGCTGAAATGGTTGAAAATGATACATTGCACATGGAGGATAGTAAAAAGGAGTTTGTTAAACATGACTCTGATAGTGAAGTAGCTAAGACTTGTGAAGTTTCCAAAGAGGTGCCGCTCGCAGTAGTTGCTGAAAGCAAGGATATAGAAGGTGGTGAATTAGAGTATATAACAGAGGCAAAAACTGCTCCAAGTGATGATGCTGGTGGCTATGAATTGGTGAAAGATGTTGAGGGTTCTGACCAGTTGAAGAAGCCTAACACTTTCCAGGAAGACCAGACACCACAGAAAACTGAAGGGGTGAAGCAGCCTAGTATGGAACTTATAGAATCACATGAGCTGCCTGTCAACTTGGTCGATGAAGTTGATGAAGAATTTGATAATGATGGTGAAACAAAGAAAGTTGGATCTAATATCCTAGTTGTTGCTGGAGTTTCTACTTTCTCCATAATTTTGGCATCTCTAGCTTTTGTCTGTCGTTCAAGGAAAGGTAAAACTACTTCTGTAGAAGATTCTCTTCCTATGCTAAACCCTTTTACATCTATAGTAGAGGATAAAGAAGCACGAGTACGTCCTGCACTGGAAGAAGAGTGTATTGAGAAGACAATAACCCCAGAATTTCCAGCTGAGGAAGAGCACATTAGAAAGGAAATTGTATCTTCTATTAGGCCTTTATCCTTGTCTAGTTCAATAGCAGAAGCAACTGAAGAAGTTGGCAGTTACATCCATGCACCAACCATTGAGTTGCTAGGAGAATTTGTGATTAAGAAAGTAGGCAGCTCCCACAGGAAAATCCCTGTGATTGAATACGAAGAGAGCAATGCTTCTCAAAAGGGGTTGAAATCTCGTCCAGTTTCTGTTCCATCTCAGCCAATCTCACATGTTTCTACTAAAGATTCACCGTCATATGGAAGCTTTACTGATGAAAGGAAGATTTTAAAGAAAGAGGTAACATTGAATCACTCAAATTCAGTAGTATGTTTTGTTCGTTTTCCCTTTTGTCTTCTATTTGGGCACTTCCATTATTTTCTGTCATTTCAAGATTACAACACTGCTAAAACACTTATAACCTTATGCAGGGAGGCAAAGATGGAGAATCCAAGATAGAATTAACTACTCCAGTTAGGCGGTCGAGTCGACTTCGCAACCGCTCAGTTGTGTCTCCATGAATTTTCATCACTCTTTTACTTGACTAAGTGAAGAGGTTGTTTACTTCTGTCACCTTTATTTTATCTTCCTACAATCTGTGTAGGATATGGTTGTTTGATTAGATTAGATTGATGTTTCTTAATTCAGATAATTAGTCTACATTTGTCTCTGAAAGTGGTAGTTCTATTCTATCTCTTCCATTTTGCTATTCCTTTTTCACTTTTCTCACTGTCATGAACATATATATAATTATCCCAATATTGGAAGCCATAATCTGTATAGAAATCCTATTTGTAAAAGCTATGATCCAAAACGAGAAAAACCCTAAATCTTATCCATTAGATTAATTCTTGATATTGTTACAAAAAACTATACGAAAAAATTACAATAAAAAATGTATTATAATTAATAAAAAGCATTAATTACCTGTCAAAAGACAAAAAAGAAAATAGAAGGCACCCTTGAGGCCTACTAATTTTGGGCCCTTCCTCTAGGGGATTCTCTTCCTCATAGCCTCTAATTAGACTTGCCTTTTCTTCCACAAACAAAAAAAGTTGATTCTAACTTTCATTCACCAAATAATTCCAACATCAATTTTCCGGCAAAATCTCTTCCTGTTATCTTGTACACAGGGAACAATCCGAACAATTTTTTTCCCCTATGGTAAACATGTTTTCATTCAATCAATGCTGAGGATTTTCTTGATCAATCCTCAAAAAGGTTACCTTCTTCTTAATGAAGAAATTTGCATCCCGACCCCAATTTATTGAAAATAAGGCTTAGTTTGTTGTTTTCTTGTTTAATAATGCAATGTAAGAATTTGATGTACTCATGCAGCAGAAGGAACTTATAGAGATAACCAGTTTATGTATTTCTCTTCGTCAAGATTGTTCCTTGGGCAATCGTGAGTTTGTCTGTTAGAAGAGGATAAAACTTACACGAATGGCTCAACATGGTCACACGAGGACTCAATCATTTTCGACTTCTCAACCACCTCAAGCTCAGAATTTGACAGACGATCCCGTGGCAGATAAAACTTCTCAGAGCACGGTATCATGTGTTTACAAGACACATGTCGGAGGTTATTGGCGAAATGTCACAGTTTTATGGAGCAAGAACCTGATGAACAATTCGTTAAGCATATCGGTCGATAGCATGCAGAGTGATCATAACCACACATGCAAGATTGATTTCAAACCTTGGCATTTTTGGGCGAAAAAGGGTTATAAGACTTTCGAGGTTGATGGAAATCAATTGGACGCCTATTGGGATCTTCGTTCTGCAAAATTTTCCGGCAGCCCAGAACCCTGTAAAGATTTCTATGTCGCAATAGTATCTGACGAAGAAGTGGTGTTATTAATAGGGGATAACAAGAAAAAGGCCTATAAGAGGACAAAATCCAGACCTGCCCTTGTTGATGCAGCTCTGTTTTCTAAAAAAGAACACGTTTTCGCCAAGAAATGTTTCTCCACAAGAGCAAAGTTCGACGACAGGCAAAAGGAGCACGAGATCATTGTAGAGAGTTCGACATCAGGGAATAAGGATCCCGAAATGTGGATTAGCATAGACGGGATTGTAGTGATCCACATTCGGAATTTGCAATGGAAATTCAGAGGAAATCAGACCGTATTAGTTGACAACCAACCGGTACAAGTCTTTTGGGACGTACATTCTTGGCTATTCTGTGCCCCAGGATCCACTCACGGGATGTTCATCTTCAAGCCCGGTACATCAGAAGCGGATAGTGATAAGGAGGAAAACAGCCGATGTGATGATAGTGACTGCAGTGACAATAGCTGGTATTACTCGACGCAAAGCTATGCTAAAGCCTCACAATTCTGTCTTTTCCTTTATGCGTGGAAGATCGAGTAGAGAAAATCTAGTCTATTACATGATAGATAGTATACAATCATGGTCTTCAAATTACTGCAGAAATATTTTGGCAAATACTTTTCAAGAAAGTAGAATTCACAGGCAATATTCATTATCTTCACTACTCATTAAACAAATTTATTAATAATTTGATCTCCATAGAAGAAGTAGAACAAGATCAGTAAACAAATTGTGGAACAGATTCAGTCCTTCATCTCACTTAGATTATAGGCCTTATCAATATAGTCCATAGTATTAACTTGGGCTTTCTGAATCCATTTTCATGGTCCACCACATTTTCAAGAAGAAATCTTTAGTTGCCATTTTCATATTCTAATCTTGTATGCTTTCGGAACTTCTTTTCCAAGTCCATTATGATATGATTCAAAATGTTGCATTCTACTATTCAATGAGAAAAAGAGATTAAATTTTAGCTGTCCAATACAATTTAATACTACAAACCAAACATACGCTAACAATGAAAAGATATTTCGAGCTCAGGTCTTGCTATCGTTCATATATTGAAAGTCCACGAATGGTAAAGCTCAGGCTCTTGGGCAACATGATATTGCTTTTTCTTGTTCTTTTGAAGTAATTTTATGGATGAGCATGCAATAATTCTCATTGAAGCTATGATTTACCTTCAAAGAAATACAGAATAAAGAATATCAATTAATTGTAGAAGACGTTCTTTTTTTCTTTTCAATAGTTTAATTTTTTAGATGAAGCAACTTAGCCCCCCTTTGACATCTATTAATTTTCCATTCTCATTCTCATTTTTCATTTTAACCACACATTCTCCTAATAAAATAATATTACACACAAATCAAAAACTTTTCATCACTTTTCCACCACACATTTCTTACATCAATCACTATTCCAAAAATTATTTCTACTAAAAATGGGTTTCAAACAGAGGCTTAGAAGCAACTTAGCCCCCCTTTGACATCTATTAATTTTCCATTCTCATTCTCATTTTTCATTTTAACCACACATTCTCCTAATAAAATAATATTACACACAAATCAAAAACTTTTCATCACTTTTTCACCACACATTCTTTCATCAATTACTATTCCAAAAAAAATTTTCTACTCAAAATGAGTTTCAAACAGGGGCTTAATATCATTCAGAAAATTATAAAAACTACACATGACAAGCAGTTGATGAATTTGGGATTCTTTTGTAACAGAATTTTCTAAAAATAGTAAGCGATCTCCACACGTACGTAGATCAAACCTTTTTTTGGATAACTCTTATCGAGTTCAAAGCTTCTTACACGACAACATTAGCACCTCTATCTATAAAACTTACTTTAGACAACATCGGATCGATCAGCACGTGAATTGAAGATCATGTTGAGGTGTTCATGACTTTCGGCATCTTGATCTAACTAATCATGGGTGTTATTGCCTTCTTCATAAAATATTTGGGCTTATGATTAATCAAATCATTGCGGAAGGCAAAAGAGTGGTCTTATTGCATTTTGATGTTTGTCATAATTAAAGGATATACGGAATAATCACATAATAATTATGAATAATGATGGTTCCATAAATGAATTCACTTTACATCATGATTTAATATAGCGTTCGACTTAGGGACCCACCCATGATTTCCAGCTTTCGGCTGGTCAAGCTTCAACGTTGAAAAAGACACAAAATAATGCAATTAAATCTCATTTGATTTAATTAAAAAGTTGTAATCAATAATTATAAATCACATGAAATTCATAATTTTTATCAACATTTCAATCACATATTCAGGATCTGTTTGACATGATTTTTACTTTTACTTTCTATAGAAAAATATTTTTAAAAAACTACGTTTATTTTGTTTGAAAATTAATTTTTAAAAGAATTTTATTTTTTTGGAAGTGTTTTTAGCAAAAAATTACAATGGATTGAGTACCTCTAAGAACTCTTCTAACTAGTAGAAACACTTCTATAAAATTAGCTGAACAAATCAAAAAAAAAGGCTTTTGGACTTCAAAATCTTCTTTTGGCTTTTCAAAAGCCATAACAAATGAACCCTTAATCAATTTTTATCAAAATTTACTAATTTCAGATTTTTAGCTAAACCAAAGACGGGCTAAAATAGAATTATGAAAAAAAACAACCCACAAGATCTTAATTATGACTTTCGACAAAAGCGACAATAATATTCAAGCCAAAATCGATAGTATTTCACCCTAATTGCATAGCTACAAGTGCGAGAAAAATCATATTATTCAAATTTATCGAGAATAAGCTTGAATTACAATGAGAAAATTGTAGAACTCGTATGATAGATCATCTTCGCGTTCTTTTGTGAAGTATCTTAACTTCCGGCTACAAAATTAATTAGAAATACTCATTAACCTACCATCTTATGTCTTGGAATGGTGGTTTGGGTTAGGGTTTTGGAAACAAAAATTGGTTTTGCATGGCAAATGAGTTCGTGAATGGAGAGTAGGCAAAATTTGTAGAGGGAAAATTCACTGATCCCGTACTATGCCCTAATTCTTCTAGTGCTTTGATTTGTGATCTGAGGAATTTGAGATAATTAGCAGCTTCATCAAGCATTGATGCAGTGTCCATCTTGTTACATCCTGGGACCAGCCTTTGCAAAACCCTAAATCTTTCACTTATCCTTTCTCTCCTTTGCCTTGCAGCCACAGTTTGTGGGTCTGTTGATATTCTAATGTTCTTCCTCTTGGGCTTCTCCACGGCCTCCATGGTGAGATTTATCTGTTGAAAGCAAGATTTAAATTAATAGGTTCAAATCTTGTAGCCATTCATTTATGAAAAAATATGCACGAGACGGTTAAAAACGAATTTGATTTGCACGCGAAGCACACATTGAATATAAAAATTATATGTATAAATGGGATCATTCTCTAACCAATTAAGCTTTTTGATGAAATTATTGACATGGTATCAAAGAGACCATCCATTATAAAAAATTATGCACCTGACCGATAATTGACGTAGATAAGGTTTAAATGAATACATGTGACTCTTCTTGAAGTGCTCGAGTTTTTAGATGGTATGGTTTGCATTACCGGCTTGAATGCTGCAGCTCGGTATATCATCTCTTTCATTTGCGCCATAGCGTCTGAGTCGGGTTCGGATGAAGATACATGTTGCTGGAAATTGATGTGTGATAAATTTGGATGTTTATCCGATCTGGATGTCTTGGATTTTGCGGGGCTTTCTTTGAGTTCACTCTGTGCACCACTTCTCTTTGTAGTGTAAAGCTTTATGCTTGATGATCTGGGTTGATTGGCATTTTGATCTGTAGATGTTTGTGAAAACGTCTCTTTGAACTGATTTGTATGGCCGTGGCTATTGCCTTCCTGTTTTCCATTGGAGACATGAGATACAGATGCTACTGATGCACCTGCATGAACAGTACCGAAATTGTTCCATGAGCTTTTGCAATCAGAAAATACCTTGGAAATCCCATTGTCGTCTACCGATGTGTCTGTGTGGCTGTTGGTTGTAGATAGCAAACAATCTAAGGAATCCATAGAAACAGTTCTTGTTGAGATTCCAGCTTTTACCTCTTGGAAGCCATTAGTGGCAGTTTTTGGAAGGCTTCCAATTCCTAAATCAGCTGGTATTAGGCCATTTTTTGGGGTCGTCGAGCAAGGCATTTCTGCATTTATGATCTCTGTCCAACTTGCACCAGGCCCTGATTTTGCAGCGTCCTGATGCAGTAAAATCCTGCAGTTCGAATTAAAATGTGTTCCAGTGGCCAACACAGGCCTCAGCTGCTGAACCACATCATGTTGCTGATTGCTCCATGTGGAGGAAGTATTTGAGACACCGGGTGAATAATTCCAATCAAAACTATCCATTTGATTCAAGAATATCAGTAGAACGCTTCTCCTGAAAGAAACGCGATTTAATATATAGAAGCAAGATTTGAATCAATACATGTGAACCTACTCCAAAAGAGATGGTTAACATGATATCAAAGTCACGCACCTACGTTTTAAGTCTTAGCTCCAACCAAAATGAAAATTGTGCACATGAGGGGCGTGTATAAGACAAGATTTAAATGCAAACACTCGACCCTCTCTAAATATTAAGCTTTTAAATGAGACGGTTAACAAAATCAAGCACAACCAACATATATGTCTTCATGTCTTAACTGTATGTGAAGCCAGGATTCTGTTAAGCTTATCAAAAAATCTAATGATTTTACGGAATAGAATTTAAACCCTCAACAAACGAAGAAGAAATGATAAAGAAACTTATTGAAGAGATTTTTTTTTTTTTTTTCAAACCTTAGCAGCATGTAGGGCTAATATTCCTGATTCCTTGTAAGATGTTGGTTTGAATATACATGTTTATATAGGAAGAATGAAAAGAGGGTTCATGTATATGT
Organism: Fraxinus baroniana; assembly: GCA_903798355.1. Classification (NCBI taxonomy): domain Eukaryota; kingdom Viridiplantae; phylum Streptophyta; class Magnoliopsida; order Lamiales; family Oleaceae; genus Fraxinus; species Fraxinus baroniana. The sequence continues at coordinate 29,591 of CAIGRO010067371.1, forward strand.
GCTTGTACATACAAGAAAAAACTACAACTGTTGAATTAAAGGAGAATGTAATAAAATATAGTTGTTCAGATTCAAAGTTGACAGTAGATGTGGCGGTTTTGAAAAGATAAGGGCTTATGGGTCAGCACTTTGGTGGGGCTGTAAGCAAAAGTGAATTCTGCACTGTGGGAGCATGAAAGTTCAGAGAAATTTGATATTTATTTATTTGTTTAGTTATCCAATAAACTTTAAATAATATGAATTCTTTTTCGACGTGAGTTCATTTTAATTGCTAGAAACATTGGATCATCCTTATCAACCCCCACAACACATTATCTCTTCATTTGGTGATGTCATGACAAGCGTCGACACTTAAGTTAGCATTGAACTTTGTTGATTCAGTTTCTTGTTTAAGTGAATAAATATATTAAGGCCCCCGTTTAGTACGGCTTAAAATTCAATTAAAATTGAAAATATGGTCGTTATTGGGTCCCACCCGTCTAATAAAAGTCAATAATAACGACTATATTTTCAATTTTAATCTCTACCACACACCCTCTAATAGAGTATATATGTGTCTGAAGATTGTATTTATTCGGTGTTGGTTGACACCACTATTTATAAAAACATACACAAATGACGTGACGGAAAGAACACCTTTTAGCATATTCTCTATTGGTGAATTAATAGTTGATTATGGTAGTTTCATTTCTATCTTTCTATATATTGAGCCCTTGTTTGTTTTTAATTAAAAGAAAAATTCTTATCGTTGTTACAATTGTTGAGCCACAATTTTTGACCTCTTTCTCTCATAGTGGGCCCCAATATTTTAAAAAAAAGGGTAAAAAAATTCATTTTTATGTTAAAACAATGAGAAACAAATAAGGGTTGAGTTAAAAAAAGAATTAGATCTTAGGATTGGCATAATGAAAACTAGTTGTGGGATATTGTCAGACAACTAAAAAGAGTCAAGAAGAGAAGATAGAACTTGCAACTTGCTCATAGGATTTTGCCTTATCACATCTCAGCCCTTTAATTCTTTTTTTATTTCTTCATTTATTATAATATATTGGTAACAATATTAAATATCACATCTCATAGAATTTTATGTTTATACCTAGACTAGACCTATTGAAGGCGCATGGATTTTCGACCCAAATTTATGAAGAATTGATGTAAAGTGAGAAGGGATATCGACACTTACCTCCAGAATCACACTTAGCTAGAGGAGAAGAAGCAACTTTTAGATGCACAAACATAAGTATTGAGATGACATCTCCATTACAAAAACTTATAGAAACTTCTCAATCTCCGTACTAAAGATCATATCACTATTTTTGAGATGCACATAAGATAAGTGACTCTTGTCCATCCTGAGCAATCCCTTAGTCTTACAAGATCTTCATTCGGTTGAAAATTTTGATAGATTCCTCGTGAGAACCTTAATAGTATTACACGGTTGACAAAGCTTATGTTTTTCTTCGTTTTCAGATTTTTAGGATTCTAAAAATTATCATTTTAATGCAAATCTCTTTATTTTTTCTCAAATATGTTATCCACTTATTTGAATAGTGCTTTAAGAAGTAGGGATGATAATGAGACGGTAGGGCTCGGGATTGACAGGGGTAACCCTCCTCAATTGCTGTCCCATTTAATTAACTATTTAATTTTTATATACGATTTAAATTTATAAAAATAAAACAAAAATATAAAATTTGGCAGAATGGCAGGTATGGGAAGGGACCATATTTGTCGTCCCACCCGGATTTCACGATAGGACATGGCAATAGCCACGTACCAAGATATAAAAAAGATAAATTAACTTCAATAAATTGTGTGTATATGACTGTGATTGGTTTAATTTTTATCTATTTTTAGAAAATTTCAACATTTGATTATTTTAAAATTAAGAAAAAGACAATGAAATCTAATCAGTTTAGTCCCTGTTTGGTACACATTAAAATTTTCATTTTAATTTTCAACCACACATTCTTTATTAAAAAATAATATTTTTCATCACATCAATAATTTTTCATTCTTTTTCAACCACATATTCTTCATTAAAATAATATTTATTATTCCAGAATACATTCTTCTAAAATAATGTGGCTCAAACACACCCTTAACTTCAATTGGAA
>CAIGRO010067386.1:0-13857 GCA_903798355.1 Fraxinus baroniana
ACATTTTGACGATTTCGAGAGCCTCCTGAAAACTCGATTGTAAGAGTAGGTGCTCCTTGTTGTAAGTCACCTAAGGATAAGTGCTCCTTATTGTAAGTCACTTAATGATAAGTGCTCCTTGTTATAATTCACTTAAGGGTAGGTGCTCTTTATTGTAAGTCACCTAAGGATAAATGCTCCTTGTTGTAAGTCACTTAAGGATTGATACTTCATGTTGTATGTTACCATTATAGTGCATTTGGCCTTACTCGTGACGGAGAGTTTGGTAACGGGGACGTAGAACATATTGTATCGAACCCCATTAAATGTGTTTGTTGTCTTTATAATATTGCACTTTACTTTACATTGCCATTTATATTGTGCTATATTCATACTTGAATTAAGTTATCGAATTTGCATATTTACTTTTCATATTACACTTTGCATTTGTTTCAAGACTAATTGTCGAAAAAGTTTCAATAACCAATTCACCCCCATTTTGGTTAGTTATTCTTAGACTAACAATAACAATTCCATCCTTTGGTACCAGCTCTATGAAAGACCTAGCCATACAGTTTACAAATGCTACTACAGGTTTGATATAACCTATATTGCTCCATCAACTCCTAGGCCAATCCACACTAACTATGTTTCATCCTCCAGTGCCAATCAAAATTTGCATCCTGACTCGGGCGCCACCCACCACATGACTGCGGATGTCAATAACCTCACATTATGATCTGAAGAATAAAATGGTGCTGACCAGATTCAAGTGGGAAATAGGATAGGTTTGGCTATCTCTTATATTGGTTCTGCCTCTTTAATTACTCATTCTAATCCATTTCTTCTCAACCAAATTCTGGTTGTTCCTTCAATTACTAAAAATCTTCTCTCAATTCAAAAATTTGCTAATGATAACAATGTGTTTTTTGAATTTCATGAACACTATTTCGTCATCAAGGACTACTTGGAGAACATCCAGCATAGAGGTTATGTTCGAGATGGCTTCTACTATTTTTCATAGCCTTATCAACCATGTCCTGCATCAGCATATTTTGGTGCTCGTATTTCAATAGTAGATTGGCATCAACGCTTGGGACATATTTCTTATCCTATTGTTCAACATGTCATTTGCTCAAATAAAATCCCTGTTGCTACAAATAAAAGACAGAATGTATGTCATGACTGTCAATTGGTAAAAAGCCATAAATTGCCTTTTTATCAGTATCACATTACAGCTACACACCCTCTAGGATTGCTTTACTCTGATGTCTAGGGGCCATGTGCTGACTTTTCTACTTATGGATCTCGTTATTATGTCTTTTTTCTTGATGATTATACAAAGTTCATTTGGCTATTTCCTTTAAAATTAAAATCAGATGTTGAGCCTATATTTATTCCTTTTCAAAAAATGGTGGAACGCCAATTTGATACCACCATTAAATCTGAAAAACGTGAAGTTTGACCCTAAAAACACCTAGAGGGGGGTGAATATGTATATAATGCAGAATTAAAATTACTAACGAATTAGACAGCAACAAGTCACTTTTCAATTCTTTTCTAAATGCTTATTCAATCAGTCAATTTAATCATATGTTTAAATATTGAAGATAATCAAAACAATAAACAAAGCAGTAAATAAGACATGAATGTTCACGGAGAAACCCAATTGAAAAAAACTTCGGACGCTTTGCCAGTCAATCCATTATAAATGATTTTAACAACTTACAATCTATCAGACTAGACGACCTGTACTATCTAATTTCCCGATTGTAGTCCTTACAGCTCTCCCTGGATCCCGTGCTCCCCTGCACCAATCCTTAGCTGATGTTACCAAATCTCTCCCTGGAATCTGCTACCGTGCAGCACTCTTAGCTTTATGGAATCATCTATCTCACGTGGATCAACGAAGAACACCTTGTTCTTCACAGACTGGAACTTCAGTTAACTTCCCTTGATCTTCAAAATTCTGACCAGGTATAGAGAAAATGCAGTTTGGTATTTGGATTATAAGAACGATGTTTTTCTCACCACCAAGAACTGATATCAATTAATCATGAAGGTTGAAAGATGAATAATAAGAATTCTCTCACATATGAAGCTCTCACAATGTTCAACCATAGAAAAAAACGTTATGTGGCTATTTGGTATTTATAGGTAGGTTATAAAACGAATGGGTCGGATAAAAATATTTAAATCACGAAATAAACTTTTCCCGAATAACCATGTCTCATGAGCGAGGGCTTAGCGACGGTTGAGCGATAGCCTATCGCTCGAGCGAAGGAGGGGCGACAGTCCAGCGACGATGTTTTTGCTTTTGTAGCTCGAGTCAAACCTTGGTGACAGTCTAGCGAAAATTCACGCCACTTTTTCTCCGTTTACCATTCTCGAAACCCTAGACCTAATAACCCTATTTTCAACTATTTGCACATAACTTATTGACTTTTTACACACAATACAATTCAGTCCTTTTTATTTACAGAATTGTCAATTACAAAATATCTAAAATCTAACAAACTTCCCATTTGGCATTCTATAACAAAACTACAAACTATGCTAAGGCAGTAATCAAAAATAATTTACAGACTCAAAACATATGACAAACTATCTAACTTTAATAATTCTGCAGTTTAATCAGCACTTGTTTCCTGAAACCAATAACTCAACACCTACTGTAAATTATGTGGAAAATAGTATAATAAAACAATTCAAGTAGCTTATATAATTTAGGCAATTTATGAATCAATTATACTTGTTCAATTTTAACTATGCATGCTAAATCAAGATATAGTACCAATGCAACCCAACATACCACGAAGACACATTGATACTACTAACACATTAAACTTAATTTAGCAGAACAATTAAAATGAAAAATGTTGCAATGCAGATGCAGTGCACATACTCCCCCTTATTGCAAACTTTTAATGGTTTTATGAAGTAAGCAAATGTATCTATGTCTCTCCCCCAACAACCCTCAGACATAAAATACAATTTTTTTAAAAAAAATTTGCTTATAATCTCTCTCCCCCTTTTTGTCACAAATGACGAAGGGATAAAAAAAAACTTGTAACATACAATATCTCAATTATGCAGGTGTAAGCAGTCATAAGTATATGCAATGAACAATAAACTTTCCTACAAATCTAACTCAAATTACCCATTGAGTAAATGATATAATTGACTCATATGTGTTAAGTGTCACTAATCCTCTGGTAGTAGGACATCAAACATTAATTTTGTGAGAAAAAACTTGCAAAACATCACTGCTAATAAGGATATTTCTCTAGGCTTCGAAAAGTAGTATAAAATATTGAGGTCCTCTAATTTTTTTTTCATATATTTATTTATTATTGCAGGGATAATCTCGAGCTTAGGTCTAAATAAGTTGATCAATTCATGTTCAAATTCACCTTTATAACATGTAACTACCATCCCAAATCTCACACACGCGGTAAAGTCCCACTATCAAGATCATATTGCGCGCAGTGAAGATGGTATATGAAGAGACCTGTATTAAATACTCCTTAAGTATTCTAAGCCAACAATGATATTTATGTTATAGCTCACTAAATAAACACACAACAAAATTAAGTGTATTGTATATTATGCTGTAAAACAATTTCCTGCATAAAATATATATTTTTTTTTTTAGTTTTTAAACCATAACAGTACAAAAAAATTTGTTTTTGTTTTTTTTTTTTTCCGTATAAAACATGTATGCATCAAGCACATAAAAAAATCAAATACACACAAAAACAGAAAATAGAAATGCATTAGAATAGATAAATGAATAAACATGATGCATACATAACTCAATGTCACATAATAGTAAAATACGAGCATACACCAAAAACACATAATCAATTAGGTATGCAAATGCTCTTAGATTTAAAAGCACCGTGATCTATTTCATAATTTTTCAGATCATTTTTCTCCACCCATAAGTGCCTAGTGACAGGAATATTTCTGGTCATCTGTGTCATTAACTTGGCCAATTTACTTACCTAATTAGTAAGGAACTTAATTTGACCAACATAATTCTGATTCTTATTTCTATTTAAGTCTCGGTTTCTATTTGTATTCAGAAAATGACGACACCTAGGCCTTATGTGTCCTAACTCACCGCAATGAAAATATGTAGGGATAAAACTAAGATGAAAGTTATGAGAATGTTGATATCTATTCCTAGGTTGGCGGGTCCTACGTTGTCTAGTAGGCCTCTGTCTTACATATCCCTTATTCTTAGGTTCAGGATTAGGCACATGTTTAACTTGGTCAATACCATGGACAAATGTGATCTTGGACGTACTATTAACATTATGATCATTTTTATTGTATCCTAGACCTCCCTTATTACCAGCAGGTTTGCTCATTCCTAGAATGTTATCTATCTTCTTAGAACCACTAGAGAAAGCAAGAAGTTAAGACTTGAAATACTTTAGATCATTTAGAAGGTTTTTAACCTGAATTTCTAAGGTTTCCTTTTCAACTGTCAACTCATTAGCTCTCTAGAGGTCTTCTTAAGCTCACTGGTGAGATTCCTAACTTGAGTATCTATAGATTCATTTATGGATTTCAACTCACTCAAAGTTGATGTAGATTCCTGGATATACGCTAAGAGTTTCTCATTTTCCGACTTCAATTCCATGACTCTCGTACTTAAGGCTTTATTTTTAGTTAGAATCTTAAGACTCTCCTCATACATCTTATCATAAGCCTCATGAATCTCTTCATCACTATCAGACTCTTTCTCATTCCCAGACTCCTCACTGCAACTAACACTCTCAGTTTTCTCACTCACCTTATTAGATTCAGTCTTAACTATAGACGTGAACGTCATATATTTTTGTTCATCCTCACCACCAGAAATATTACTTTGATCGCTCGAATCCGACTCTCATCACTCAGAGTCACTGCTAATGCCTTACCATTTCCTTTTCACGAATTATTCTTAAGATTAGGACATCCATTTCTATAGTGACCAAAACCCCTTGTGTTAGCCTAAGAATAACTAACCAAGAAGGGGGGTGAATTGGTATTTGAGACTTTTTCGACAATTAGTCTCAAAACTATTCAATACACAAGAAACAAATTCAAAGTGTAATAAGAGAGATAAATATGCAAACTCGATAACTTAATTCAAGTATGAATATAGCACAATATAAATGGCAATGTAAAGTAAAGTGCAATAATATAAATATANAACTTACAACAATTAGTATCAATCCTCAAGTGACTTACAACATAGAGTACTTATCCTTAGGTGACTTACAACAAGGAGCACATACCCTTAAGTGACTTACAACAAGGAGCACTTATCCTTAGGTGATTTACAACAAGGAGCACCAGGGACGGATCCAGGATTGGATCCAAGACCGGGCTACAAAATTTAAAACAGTGCTAATACGCGAAAAAAAAAAATTTACACATGAAAATTGTTGTAAAAAAGAAAAAGAAAAAACCTTACAAATTTTTTTTTTTAGGCCTTTTGGGGGGGCTACAGCCCAGCTCAGCCCCCCTATATCCGTCACTGAGGAGTACCTATCTTACAATCGAGTTTTCACAAGGCTCTCGAAACTGTCAAAATATAAGTGATAAAAAGTGTTTGTGTTATAAACTTTGATGAATAATGAAATAGTTTGTATCTTTGTATCAAAGTTTTCAACATATGATTTCTCTTAACAAATAATACAAGTTAAGTATGAAGAGGGATTTACACTTCAATATAAGTATTGACAAAGAAAACTTTTATTAAGAATTGAAAATAGATGAGATTGGAAAGTTTTCTTGTAAAATAGAATTCTTGATAAAATAGACAAAACTAGTTTTGATCAATCAAGAAACTATTTGTAATAGATAAAATAAAATGTAAGATCAAGTAAACTCAATAATTTTTCAATGAATGTGCGCTCTAAATTTCTCTTGTAAGTTGTTGAAAATTGAATGAAAATAGATGGATATTTATAGAGCAAAAGAGATATAATCAGTCACTTTCGGTTGACCAATTTCAGTTGACCGAAAGTGTCAAAATAGCTGTTGAAAAATTAAAATTTGAAAATTGCTTTTTATATCAAAATATTCATTTTTCCAGAATCTATTTTATATTATGAATCTAAAGCATTTTTGTGCAAGTGGTGGATGATGAAAATAATTTGAACTTTATGCACTTGTTAAAGATTGATAAGTTAATACATTTACATATAAATGTATAATGTCTAATCGTCTTGACTTGTCGTTATTTATATTTTTATCTTGATTTGCGTCATTTGCGAGTCTTTAAGTTCCAATTCGATCGTCGCATGCAAATCGCTATCGTCTCGAATTATTTAATTTGAATGCTTAACTTTAACTTTTTTCTTCATTTCGAGTCCAATTTATAATCTTCATAGCTTTGATAGCTTAATCACTCAAATTCAAATGTTAGTAAATAAAATGGCTTGTTGATTATAATCAAAACATTAAGGTTATAATCAACTATATGACAACACCTTGCACTCATGGCATACAACAAACTGGGTTTTCTTATTGGAAGTCCTAGAAGAATTTTTATCACGTTTCTTACGCGAAAATTTACTAGGATTAGCTTTTTTCATCTCTTGAAGTTTTCTCCCATTCCTCATGGCTTTTTGGTTTTGTCTAACAAATTAGACAAGTTCATTGTCATTAAGAGTCTCGGCGTCAATCGACTCACTTTCTTCTTCCCTAATGGTATTCATGACAATTGATTTAACCTTAGTAGGTTGAGAAATGGTGAGTTCAAAGGTTTGAAGGGATCCTATGAGTTCTTCAATTTTTATTGCATCTAGGTCCTTACTTTCATCTATAGCGGAAACTTTAGGCCTAAACCTTTCAGGTAGGGATCTAAGGATTTTCTAACTATCTTGGACTCGGGGATCCTTTTACCTAGATTGAAACTCAAATTGACTATGTCATTAAGCTTAGCATAGAAATCATCAAATGATTCATCATCAGCCATCCTAATTTTTTCAAACTTAGAGGTCAACATCTGCAGTTTAGAATTTTTCACAATTTTAGTTCCCTCACGTGTGGTTTCTAAAATATCTCAAACTTCCTTAGCAGCCTCACACATCAACACTCTCCCTAAACACAGCCATAAATAGGGCATGAAGCCCTTTGCTGTCCCAATTACATTCATCTAAGTTTGTTTTAGTCCATAGTAAGATATCTGGATATGTGCCTATACTAGCAAAGCCTACCCATTTTGAACGCTAATCCAAATACTTTCATCCAAAACCTTAAAAAAAGCTCTCATTCGAACTTTTCAGTAAGCATAATTGCTTTCGTCGAAGAACGGAGGCACGGACAATGACCGACTCATCTAGAATATATAAAAAAGGGTCAGGAATCGATTTAAGGCTCTAATGCCAATTGAAAAAGTGTAGTTCAACCCTAACAACACCTAGATGGGGGTGAATAAGTGTATAATGCGGAATTAAAAATTACTAACGAATTAAACAGCAACAAGTCACTTTTTAATTCTTTTCTAGATGATTATTTAATCAGTCAATTTAATCATATATTTAAATACCGCAGATAATCAAAACAATAAATAAAGCAGTAAATAAGACACGGATGTTCACGAAGAAATCTAATTGGGAAAAATTTCGAGCACTTTTCCAGTCAATCCACTATAAACGATTTTAACAACTTACAGTCTATTAAAATAGACGACCCGTACTATCTGATTTCTCGACTGCACTCCTTACAGCTTTCCCTGGATCCCGTGCTCCCCTGCACCAATCCTTAACTGCTTTTGTCAAAGCTCTCCCCTAGAATCTGCTACCCTGTAGCACTCTTAGCCTTGTGGAATCGTCTATCTCACATGTATTAATGAAGAACACCTTATTCTTCACAAACTGGAACTCCAGTAAACTTTCTTTGATCTTCAGAACTCAGACCAGATATAGAGAAAATGAAGTTTGGTATTTAGATTATAAGAACGATGTTTTTCTCACCACCCAGAACTGATATCAATGAATCATGAAGGTTGAAAGATGAATAATAAGAAAACTCTCACATATGAAGCTCTCACAATGTTTAACCTTAGAAAAAAAAACGTTCTGTGGCTATTTGAAATTTATATGTAGGTTATAAAAAAAAAATGGGCTGGGTAAAAATCCTTTAAATTGCAAAATAAAAATTTCCTAGATAACCATGTCACTCGAGCGAGGGTTCAGCGACGGTCGAGCGACAACCTGTCGCTCGAGCGAAGGATGAGCGACAGTCTAGCGACGATATTTCTGCTTTTGTAGCTCGAGCCAAACATTGGCAACAGTCTAGCAAAAATTTGCGCCGTTTTTCTTCATTTTGCCATTTTCGAACCCTAGACCTAATAACCATATTTTCAACTATTTGCACATTACTCCTTGACTTTTTACACACAGTACAATTTAGTCCTTTTTGTTTACAGAATTTCCAATTACAAAACATCTAAAACCTAACAAAATCAATACAAACTGAATGGGGCGGTGAATATAGAAGTTTAAATAAGTTTTTTAAGAACATTGGAATTCAACATCGACTTGCATGTCCATATACACATGAACAAATGGGTGCAATAGAAAGACGACACCATCAAATAGTTGAAATGGGTCTAGCTCTTTTAGCTCATTCCAACGTTCCAAAACAATTTTGGGAAGACGCGTTTCTAACTGCCACTTATATAATCAATCGTCTCCCAACAAAAATTTTGAATCAAAAATCACCTTTTTGAATTGGTATATAAACGAAGACCAGATTATAATTTCTTACGTGTGTTTGGATGTGCATGTTGGCCAAATTTACGACCTTATAATAGTCATAAAATTGATTTTCGATCTAAAACATGGATATTTATTGGTTATAATCCTTGTCATCAGGGTTACAAATGTCTTGATCTAGCAATATGAAAAATATTTGTCTCACGTCACGTTATTTTTTATGAAACTTTCTTTCCATACACAAACACAACTCTCCCACAAAAGCCTCATCTTCCACTCATACCTTTCTTCCTACTAATCTCATACAAAATCAATCGTCTTGCTCTCCTATTTTGTCTCATACAGGTACTCAATCTTGTCGACAAGACCCATTTCAGTTCAAAATGTTCCAACAATTATACGTGGTCAAAGCTCTCCTAATTTAAATTTTGGATCATTACCTGTTGTGACTTCTACTGATTCAATGGTTGACATTGTACATCCACTCCAGCAAGTGCACATTTCTACACATCAATTGGTAATCAAATCAAAGACCAACTCTCTTAAGCCTAAGAAAACACCAGTTGATCACGTCCGTTACCCACTACTCTTGTTGCATTTAAAACATCAGTTCAATCGGAACCAGCTTGTTACTCGGAGGCAGTCAAATCTTTAGAGTGGAGATCAGCAATGAAGAATGAATTTGATGCTCTTATTCGAAACCAGACATGGACCTTAGTGCCACTTGTATCCAATGTCAACATCATAGGGTGCAAGTGGGTGTATCGTATTAAACGTCGTGCTGATGGGCAAATTGAACGATTTAAAGCCTGCCTAGTTGCAAAATGCTATCATCAACATGAAGAGGTTGATTTTCATGAGACTTTCACCCCAGTTGTAAAACCAATTACCATTCATTTGGTTATCTCCATTGCCATTACAAGAAACTGGTGTATCAAACAAATAGACGTTCAGAATGCTTTTCTACATGGAGTACTTGATGATGATGTTTACATAAGCCAGCCCCAAGGTTATGTCCATTCTAATTATTCCAATAAATTATGCAAATTAAATAAAAGTCTTTATGGCTTATGTCAAGCGCTAAACACGTGGTTCTCATGCTTGACGGATCTACTTCTAAGATTGGGTTTCATAGCTTCAAAGGCTGACACATCTCTATATATTCTACACTAAGCCAATTTACAGTTATTCTTTCTTATTTACATTGATGATATTATCATCATGGGGTCTGTAGAATCAGAAGTAAATAAAGTAATTCAGGCCTTGTCTTATACTTTTCCAGTTAAAGAACTTGGTGGCCTCTCTTATTTTCTTGGGATTGAGGCCTTACATACATCAGATTATTTATTTCTTATACAGAGAAAATATATTCTTGACCTGCTCCAACGTACTGATCTTGACAAAGCTAAGCCATGCACTACACCAATGGCTTCCACCAGTCGTCTCTCCAAATATGATGGTATTGAGCTTGACAATAGTTTTCTCTATAGAAGCATAGTTGTTGTTCTACAATATTTGAGCTTTACATGTCCAGACAAAGCTTTTGATGTTCATAAAGTTAGCAAATACATACATTCTCCACGAGATACTCACTGGGCAGCTGTAAAGACCATCTTGGATGGCTTATTTCTATCCAAACAATCAGTTCATGCCTTGCATGCATTTCCAATGCAGATTGGGCATCTGACCAAGATGATTGACGTTCTGTAGGGGCCCATTGCATTTTCCACGGGGATAACCTCATCAACTGGTCTTGCAAACAACAACAGACAGTAGCAAAGAGTAGGACCGAAGCTGAATACAAGGCTGTCTCTACCGCTGCTACAGAGGTTCAATGGATTCATTCCTTACTCATAGAAATCCAGCACCCATTGTCTACTATTCCTCAGCTCTGGTGTGACAACATTAGGGCTACATACCTCTCTGCGAATCCAGTATTCCATGTAAGGACAAAACACGTTAAAATTGATGTTCATCATGTTCGTGATCTTGTATTGCAGAAGAAACTGCATATCCCTTTTATTTTTTCCAAAGATCAGATTGTTGATGTTCTAACAAAACCATTGAATAGCTCATGATTTCATCTTCTCAAGTCCAATCTTCATGTCCAACAAATTCCCATGAGACTGCAGGAGCGTGTTGAAGAGGATCTTAACCTTATATCAAAGATCTCGAGATTAGATACAATAGAGGCCAACAAACTCCATTGATTCTAGGACTTCTTATGTGATAATCACAGCAAATGATTGCTGAAATATAGTAGATTAGTTTCAATAGGCTTCTATATAATGTAAGCTATTCCTTTGATAATAAACAACAAATTATTCAAACCTTATACCCCATGACATATCTAAACTTATAAGAGCTTGGCACTGTTCATGTTGGGTGTGCCACGAGAGCTCTATCTTAGAAATTAAAAAATACATCCAAAATCTTTCATTGTACTTGTACAATTGGTGTCGGTGGGCATACATTCAAGATGCCAAATGACAATTTAGTGAAAAATTGTATTTGTTTTGTAATTTATGACTGGTTTTGAAACAATACAAAAGGTTCAAGGAACAACTTACTTCTTCTAAAGGTCGAGTACCAACTTTTACAAGGACAATAGGTTGTGGACAAATGATATAATTTTTCCCTTCTCATTCTTTACGTTCCCATCTAGGGATAATAATTCACCCGAATGGTTCCCAAACTAGCGGGCTCGCTCACGAGGCTCAGACACGTAAGGGGTTCAGGCTCAATAAAATGTTGACATTAGAATATTTTTGAAGCATTTATGTTGGACCCTTACTTCATTTGTCAAGAATGGTTGAATCGTAAGGTAACTCAGTAGCTCGCTAATCCCTTGTACTATTTCCTTACAGTAATAGTCTATTCATTTTCTGCTAGGGGTTCTAAAGGTCCAAGGTGAGCTTGAGTCCGGGCTTGTGAACCGAGCCAACTAGCGATTTGGCCATGGGCTTGAAAATATAATTTTTAATTCTAGAAACACAATTTTAAATCTGATTTTACAAATTTAGCATTTTCAAATATATATATTTGAAACATTTTATCATTACAATAAAAAAAAATTCAAAATCAGCTTTCAAAATCTAATAAATAAAAAAAGACTTGCGGGTGGTGTACCCATCCAATTCTGAGAAAATTTCTCCACGCAGGAAAAAATTTAAAAAAATCCCTATTTGTATGTTTTTATTTGTCATATTAGATTAAATAAAATAATTATTCTACTTTTACATTTCTCATATAATTACTTTATGTTTTTTTTTATTGATTTTCATTTATTGTTTAATAAAAAATGAAATTAAAAAAATCAGAATAAATGACATTAGAGAGCTCCATAGTGGATTCTAGAGTTTCGCAAGTATCCACTACCTCATACGACCCAAATGACATCGGAGCCACCTACTGAAGAAATGTCCAATTACTTTGCTTATTCGATGCCAAGTTATGACTAGCAACTTGTCAGGACGTTACAATGTGGATGCTTCCCATTGTTAAGATTTGAAATTTCATTTTAAAAGGTCAATCTTAATAAGCTGAGTAGTCCAAATCCTTATAAATTGATCTATATTTTCATCTTTATTCGATGTGGGATTCTATCATTTAACATGCCCCCGAAAGATGGTAGCTCGTTTGAGCAAACCAATGTGCTCATTTTTTTAAGTTTTAATTGGATCGAATTGCTTGTTGGAGTTTAATGAGCTCTGATACCATATTAAGATTTGAAATTATATCCTAAAAAATCAGCCTTATTAAGAGGAGTGGCTCAAATCCTTATAAATTAGTCTATATTTTCATTTTTATTCGATGTGAGATTTTATCCCTTAACACCCATTATAGAAGCTCTTGCACCGTTTTGCAAAGTTCAACTTCCATGACAGAACAAGACTTAAAAATAACAATTAAACTTTACCAGGAACATAAATCAGTCTATAGAGCCTAAACGGTAGTCAGATGGAGAGGGATTCGAGCCCTTGATATTCTAGCACCGGGTAGTGTACTTAGTGTGTCATCTTGTGCTCATAGAGGTTTATGAAAAACGGTGAAGGGAAGAGTGGATCCTAATGCATACATTGCTTTGCAATGACTATTCGATCATACATGCTTGGGCAAGACTTGACATGATTTGATAGCCTTGAGCTCATAGAATCCATTTATTTTGTTTTTCTCGATTGGTAAACTGTAATACTTCACTACAACGCGGAGACAAACTCGACATAATTAATACTATATAACATAATATAGACAGACCACTGATCCTGACTTTGAATATACACGGCACCTTTACTTTGAGTCACCTTTTCTATTTGGATAATCTTCAATAGCGTGCATAATAATAATTACAATTATTCTACTTGGCCCGGGACCCGGGCACCCAAGAATTGCTCTAATAATTAGTGGGTATTTGGCCTCCATTTTTTTTTAGGAAAAATTAGTTTTTTAGTAGTGATTGATGGGAGAATGTGTGGTGGAAAAGTGATGAAAAGTTTTAGATTTGTGTGTAATATTATTTTATTTGGAAAATGTGTGATTGAAAATGAGTATTGTAGAAAAATGAATGGGAAAAAATGAGAAAAAAGGGGGCTCAAACATGGGCCTAATGTAGATTATATAGCTGTAGTAATGGAAGTTAGAGCAAACTGTTAGGTGTAGCATAGTCTATTAAATTTGGTTTTAGTTTTCTTTTTCTGGGTTTTACCACCTATGTTTGTCTCTACTCTACTGATTTTCATTTCAAAATGTTGTCGTGACCCAATCTTGATCAGCGTGAGAGGTAGCAACAATTTGACAACCATTATTTGGGGAAAATAAAGTTTTGAATAGTGATTTTTAAAAGAATGTATGGTTAAAAAGTATGAAAAAATTTTAAATTTACATTTAAAATATTTTATTGTGTGAATGTGTGCTTAAAAATGAGTATGTAGAAAAAAGATTTTGAAAATAATGATTTTCAAACAGGGGCTTAATAGCGATAAAAAAAAAAAGAAGGTTTTTGCAAGTTGGATATCTAGATCTAGCAATAGCTTGAAGAGTTGGTTCTGCCTTTACACAATTCCATGTGTTCTTCTTGTTAGGTTTATTAATTTGTCATTGTGGGCCTACATATGTGTTGACCTATGATTCAATATAACTCCATTTGTTTTGATTA
>CAIGRO010067392.1:0-12983 GCA_903798355.1 Fraxinus baroniana
TTTGAATTTGTTTTATATGAAAATTATCCATTAAAGTGAATTTTTTTTACAATTAATTATGAAATTTGTTTCCATTACAAAAAATAAAAAAATAAAATAAAAAATAAAAAGTTGGAATTCCATTTCCCCGCCAAATAGGTGGGAAAATGATTTCACCAATTACAAGAAAATAAGGCGCGTGAAGCCAGAATCAAGAATCAAGAAAACAGTTGGCCTAGAAAGTTGTGTTCATCAAACGGCTAAAACCTAGAAAATGGAAATCTATTTTCAAGTTCCATGGAATTAAATGCAAATCAAACAGGCCCTAAGTTACAATTTAATTTTTTCATAGAAAATAGAAATAAAAGAGAGAGAGAGAGAGAGAGAGAGAGAGAGAGAGAGAGAGAGAAGAAAAACAAAAAGAAAAAAAAAACACAACAAATAGAATAAATAATTTTTTTTTATTATATATATATATAAAGTCTTCCAAAATCTTGGGATTAATGAGGAACAAATTTTGATATTTTATTTTAGTAATATTTGCTTAAAAGCTAGTAAGGTTACTAAAAATTTGAATACTTCAAAAGTAGAGACTTCTAAAAAGTTTTGAATATACTATGACTTTTAAAATTTTCGATTGAATGCACTAATACTTTTAGAGAGCCTAAAAAGCCTATATTGAATATTCTTACATTTTTTAAATCCTAAAAAATCTCAATTGAATACACATACTAGGGATAATTTAATTTAGGCGAGTTTTCCGAATTGAAATTCGATTTTATAAGGCTTGGGCATTTGCATAAGGTAGGGTCTCTAATTCTAGTTTTAACAAGCATCTTCACAGAATTTTCTGACAGTGAACAATTGAATTAGTGTCGCAATCCAATTGAACGGTGCACGATTTGAGAATGAAAATGAAATTGTAGACAAAGAAGATAATTGGTCACTCGGATCTTGCTACATGTGCATCAAGATTTACATAATGAATTACATAATGCCACATGACACTCTATCATTTGCCAATTTAAACACAATCAACTTTTTCATCAAATCTTTTCCTTCCAAGTCATATTATGTAATAGTTGAAGAGAATCTCATGAAATCATATTCAATCCAAGCTTTGTATCAAGGTTTTTTGTATGTCTTTAAGGTGAACCCTGACTGTTAACCTCAACACTTCAACTAATAGTGGGATGAAAAAGTATTAGCAACTTCATATCAAACACATCCCAAAGAATAGAATTCATCCATCCATCCTTTCAATCCAAAGCGCTCTCTCTGCTAGGCTAGGCTAGACTGGGCTTGCTATTCTTCCAGGGGCCCTGGGCGAACAGGGGCGCCAGGTTTAGTAAGTCCGTGGGGAGGTAGTGGAAGAGTATCAATTTTCTCAGTAACATTAATGCTACAAAAGACATGGTTATACACTGTAGTAGAGTTCCATAAACTAGCACCAAACGTCTGGATAACAAGCTGACCTCCACTATTAGCTTGACTGTTACCAAAATGTGGCAGTTTCACAAGGATCCAAATTCATTTTGCTTACCAACGAGCTTTCTGCAATTTTTTATTATTTTTTTGAACATTTCAGCAGGAGGAATCGACTTTGTTTACTGGTTGTGTTAATTAGTTTGTAGGTAACAATTAACATGCGTAAATCTTCTGGGCATGATTGATTCGTAATCCTTATGATAACTCTTATTCATGCTGTAGGGATAAAGATATGCATAATCTCTTTTGATCATTGAAAGCTACTACCATCTGGGAGGATGTGATTGGCGTGGAGTGGAGGGCCGCAGAACATTTGCCGCTGGGGGTGGTAAAGTGAAAAAGGGTTCTAAAAGTGGTGGGGCTGTGGATGCCCCAAAGACATCAACACTAAGCAAAGAAGTCAATTTTACTACAGTAGTATGTGGCAATATCCCTGAGGACGGCTGGACCCTAAAACCTTGCCCCGTTTTGAATATCCAGATTGGTCATGACTCATGGAACATGCTCGACAAATGCCAGCACTTAGTGAGCTTAGAAGGGAAGACGTAGAATCTCTTCAGTATGAGGATCTCAAGCGCTTTGTCAATCTGGATAACGGAGCGAGTATCAAGGAAAATAATTCTGTTAAGGCCAAAAACTAGAAGAGAATTGTTGATTTGCTTGATGTTTCTGTCATCCATTTCTGTGCCGGACATGTGATCAAGAAGATCCCTTCGAGTATCTAGACATCATAGTGGAAAAATTGTTTTCTTATAGCTTGGTAGCAAGGTTATCATATATTTTTTTGCCTTTAGGTACATCATACATGTTACATGGGAATAGAATGTTTTGGGTCGTCATCTTATAGCTAACTTCCCAGGATTTCTTTCGAGTTTCTTTGGATAGTTGAGAGATTTCGAACTCGTGAATTTGGCTCGTAAGAATTTTAGTACATATCATCATTCTGCATTTTAGCTTCTGCATCTTCAGGGCATTGGTGCATGTTATTTTGTTTATGATTGTCACCACCAATAGCTAGCCTATTGAGAATGTAGAATTAGTAGTGTTGAAGTGGGCAGACCAGCCAGTTATCCTCGAATAATCTTGTTACATGTACATCCTGATTTACATCCTAACTTACGGAATTTACATTTGTCACAATTTCACATCATCTTTCACATCTCACACCTTTAATGCAACCATTATAACACTTTCACGTCATCAATCTATCAACCAAGTTGTACAAATAGCTTGATCCATCCTCAGAAGGGGGTTGTGCGTGGAACAATGGCCCAAAGGCACATCCTGTAGAATGTACCCTAAAGGACTTTTCTACGAATCTTAACCTAATGCTTTGATGACAAGTATATTAATTACAGAGGTGTCCTCCACTTTAAATTGCTTCCCACTTCCCATACAAACACAAATGGTGGGGGCGGCTTCAAAGATTGTCCTTGTGTAGATACACGGATGGCACATGTTCTCTGTTTCCCTTTTTCTTTTCCATGTAATTTCTACTTGGAGGGCCAACTTCATTTCCCAATTGCTGTAATTACTATATGCTACTTGGAAGTTGGAACATGCTACGCAAAGAAAGATGACAGGCATGATGAGTTTAGCTGATGCAATCATATATCTTTGCTTTGTCGGAAATAGAAAATGGAAGGGTTTCTTATTGACAGCACAACAAGAATATTGTTTTATTCCAGTAACACTCTCTGACTTGGTTTTGTCTCGGGCACTTGAGGGGCCTCTTCGGACAGAAAAACTCATTTTCTGAAAATCACTTATCCAATGAGTTTATTCTTTTCAGGCAGAGAAATCTTCATAGTCACATTTGAAAAGGATTAGTGCAAAAGTCCTTCAACAGATGGCAAAACAAGTACTTCTCAAAAGAGTTTTGAGATAGAGAGTCGAGTTCGTGTCACCATGATTAAGTGGCTTTCCAAAATAACATTTAAGAGGCAGAAAAAGACTGGTGGAGGCTGTACCAATTGATGAAAATACAGACTTAGACATCACATGAATAATGAATTATTAGTTATAAAAGTAGACTTTGCCCATGCATTCCACTCTTCTTAAGTATACTCTTGTGGAAAACTTCAAAAGCAAAAGCTTCTTTTCACATGGTCTTTTTCGCTTTTTTGCAGATTATAGTACAAGGACCAAAGAGTGGGATGGGGCTCCAAATTCTCAGTTTGTACCCATCTCTTAGTCATATAATATAAATCTTTTCTTTGAAGAACACGATGATGAATGATACTCTAGTGAATGCGCAAGAGAATCGAAACAAGAAAATATAAGAGATAACCCATCATTCAACTCTTTAAAATACAATATGTTTTTTCATTCAATCACAATTTGTCAACACATGTTGTGCCATTCTATCTGTCATCTACTTTCTGGCGAAATAGCATTATTCATTATTATCAATAAAAATTTAGGTCATTTATTTTTTTTATATTTATCCCTTGTTAGATTCACATTTTCTAAAAATTCATTTTTTTCTCATTTTCAATCACATATAAACTCAATAAAATAATTTTATATATAAATCAAAATCTCTCCTTACTTCTTAATCACACATTCTCCAAAGAATTATTATTACAAAATATATTATTCCAAAAAAGGAGCTCAAGCAAATTCTTAATATTATGAAGGAGTTTACTAATTACCAATGTTCTTAAAAGCGGATAAAATGCTTTGCCTTGACAATAAGTATGAGTTAAGTTGGCCGCTTAATGGGTGCACATTTAGAAGCGCTATATTAATTTCTGCCAGCAATTTGTTTTCTAGTTGGCTCCTTCACGCGCCAGTTTACTAGGTTTTTAAGGAATATGTTTTCCATCTCTTTTTTTTTTTTTTGACAATCTGAACAAATTCCAAACTCAATGGTAAAAAAATCTATTCATTTAATTGAAATTTTGCATGAAAAACAAAGTCAAACGAACACAAAAAAATTTCAAATTTTTTATTTATTTTTTGACTTTTTGGCAATCCAAATAAATTATATTCCCAATTCTAATAAATCTTATTTTTTTAATTGACAATTTTCATGAAAAATAAAGTCAAACGGACCAGGTAAAAAATTAAACCAATCAAATACAATTAATTACAATTCTCAATAAAACAAATTCTAGGCAATTCAATTATCTGGAATTCATTTTCTTTTCACTCATTTTTCACTCTTACAATCAAACGGACCCTAAGCACTAGTGTAGGTGGTAATTACAGGCATAAAATAATATATTTATTTAAATATAAGATCTAGATATCATTATTCTTCTGTTCAATGTTGTCCCACCATGAGGCATTAGCATCGCTAATTCCACGTTGACCCTCATCTTGTCTATCAATCAAGTGAAAATGGACATGTAAGATAAACTCTAACTTCAATGATAAATAATATTATTCTTCTGTTAGTAGTTGTCCCACCATTAGCCATTAGCATCGTAACTTCCACATCAGCCAATGCATAATGTCTATCTATCAAGTGATAACGGATCACCGAGAAATGTAAGATAAAATCTAATATATTTTTGGCGGGTAAGTATGCTGCAATTTCAATGTCAACAGGTCAAAAATCCTATTTCTTTTCCAGTAACCAAGATATCTCTCTCACTTTTTTCACAATTAATAAAGCTGATCTCTCCTTTTCATACATCTTGCAGACTTGCACTGTTCATACACCTTTAAACTCGGGAAGCCAAACCATGATTAACGAGTCCGATGCATGTAATTTTTTAAGAGAGGAATTTGATTAACGAGTGTTAATTTACGTCAAATAAATTTATTCAGGTTGACATCAAAATTAGCAGAAACGAAATAAAATTATTAAATTTATTTAGTAGCCATCTTTAACTAGCTATCTTAACTTCATAATTTAACGACCCTTCATTCAATATATATGTCACATACATGTCAAAAGTTCTTTAAATCATGCAACCAATTATATCTCGTTGTTATGATCTAATCGTTTAGCTATTTCGAAATTGAAAGACATGTTATGAAGTATGTCCGAGTACTTCAAAAAGTACTAAGAACCTTTCTTAATGTTCGAATATTATAATTCAAAATTGACACTCAAATGAACTCATAACATAGTAGTATATCAAAATTCATAACATAAGATCCTTTTTATCTTGTCAATTAAACAGCAAAACCTTTGATTTTGTTGGGGACATAATTACCTTTGGTGGGCTATGCTTTATTAGATTTAATTATGAATAATGCTTTCATTCTTTACCATCTCATATAATTTACCTTGTTAGAATAATGCTATATATCTACATTGGGGAAGATCATGATTCTCTTAAGTGTATGTGGCAAGTGATGTATCATAATGTCAATTAAATGTATAAATATTAAAAACAATTATTAATCTTATCATTTAATACTTATAACTTACCTTATCAACGTATATTTATCTCTGATAGAAATAAATAACAACACTCCTAATTATGATCCTCTGTAATATGTGCTAATTTTCGAAATATTATTCTTTGACAATGTCACATCTGGCCCCTAAAATTCTACATTTTTAATCTTGTTTTAGCCACGTAAAAGCATAATTCTAGTCGTACAATCAAGTATTACAACGTGGTTGACAACTATCGAGGTGTGGACTCACCCCATTGATAAAAAAAATAAAAAAAAATAAACCAAATCGTAAAATAAGTTACTACACCTAGCATGCTTCGACATAGAATTCACTCTTAAAATTGCTTGTGAAGAGAAGTAATTGTAAATTCACAAGCTAAACTTTTTAACAATTCAAGTCCTTATATTTCATCATTCCTTTTACAATCGACATTTCCGTAATCTATACTCCATAATGGAATTAGACTCTTACAGTGAAGTAGTATTCTTCAAGTTTAATATCTATATTTATAAGAAGGATTATGTCGAGGAATGTATTTTCAATTATATATTCACACAATAAAAAATTTTGTACGTAAACCTAAAATTTTTCCTATTTTTTAATTATGCATTCTTCTATTACTATAAATAAATTTTTAAATTATTGTTTTTCCAAAATAATAATTGTCAAACATGGGGCTAAGCCGGTTCAAGTGGAAGATGCTCATCTAATTAGCTTAGCGACATGGTATACGGAACTGGTCACCACCCCAATTTCTACTGTTGTTTTATCGGGCTTTCTTGAATTCTTCATCTATTTTCCTTGAAATCTAATCTTGTTCGGTGAGAATTAAAATCAGATTTTAATAGATTTTGATAAAAATTAATGAAATGTGTGATTAAAAATTCGTAGGTCCATGAAATATATAATTAAAATTTGAATTAGATCAAAATATTTACCAAACAGGGCATTATATTCTATTGTCCAAAAAGTAGTCTTCAGCATAATTTTCTCTTTTACTAGTTGCGGAAAAATGGTTTATTACAGTTGCAACAGGCAATAGGAGATTCTTATTCCTCTGCCGTATTCTTCTCATTGAAAGGTATTCCAAGAAATCTTTTGAGCCTTCGGAGAATTTTAGGTTGGACCAACAAATTGGGTTTTTTGGTTCTTGAAAATTCCAAGAAAATGCCTCCAACATATTTCCCTCTGAGGTGGGAAAGTACCGGCGACCAGTGGTGGTTTGCTTCTCCTATTGATTGGGCTGCCGCCAATGGGCACTATGATTTAGTCCGGGAACTCCTCCGCCTCGACGGCAACCACCTCATCCAGCTGACCTCTCTGCGGCGGATTCGCCGCATCGAGACTGTATGGGATGACGAAGAACAATTCGACGATGTCGCTAAATGCCGCTCGCAGGTTACTTAATCATCTAGTCTAAAAGGTCAACATATCTAGTTTTTCATAACAAGGCGGCTAGAGACTTGAACCCGAGCCTTTTGTCGGTCCTTGGTACCATGATAATATCGTCATGCATTAATTTAAACTCTATCTTCAACAGGTTGCCAAAAAACTACTTTCTGAATGCGAAATGAAGAAAGGGAAAACCTCCCTACTCGGCGCCGGATATGGCGGGTGGCTTCTGTACACCGCCGCCTCCGCCGGGGATTTGGGTTTTGTTCAAGAATTGCTTGAAAGAGACCCTCTTCTGGTATTCGGAGAGGCAGATTATGGGGTCACTGATATATTATATGCTGCTGCCCGGAGCAAGAATTTGGAGGTTTTTAGGATTGTTTTCGACTATGCTGCCTCGCCCAGGTTTTCGACAGGTAATTTTAACCATCTCTTAACGCATAGCCCCTGACCTGTGCACTGGATATTATCATTTTTCCATCAAAACATGACATGCACAATTTTAATAAATGGGTATAGCCGGACTTGAATCCAGGTGTTTATGTACACGTATTCGTTTAACTTTTGTGTTACACAGGCAATGGAAGAGAAATTGAGCAGCAAAATGAGGAGGTTCCTTCTGGTTATAAGTGGGAAATGATGAATAGAGCACTTCATGCTGCGGCAAGAGGAGGGAATCTGAAATTATTGAAGGAGCTTCTTGGGGAATGCTCTGATGATATATTGGCTTATAGAGATGTTCAGGGGGCCACTCTGTTACATGCAGCCGCTGCTAGGGGTCGGGTTGAGGTAAGAACCTAATCATCATTTATATATGCAATTTCTTGGAAATCTGTTTTGTTTCCTTAACATTCTCTATTTACTTGACAAATGTTGGGGATTATTTGTGTTCTCTTCCTCTGTTGGACTTCCTATCCCCTCAATTATGAGTCAACCTTTGCAGTAAGGTCCATGGGTCTCCACCCTTCCAGCTCGGGGGGGGGGGGGATAATCAGAGATGGAGATTTTTGTTACATGGGATATTATCCATAAATATTTCTATTATAAAGTATTTTAGGGGCATTAGTTTTTGGGCGGTAAGAAGCCTGAGACCTAATCTTTGGAAACCAGTACCGCAAAGTGAACATGGCTCTGAAATCTCACATTGAGAGTGAATCAATGAAAATCTCTTTCCCTGTTTGCATTTTGCTTGCTTTGTGATTATATTTGGATATTGGCAAAACAGAACATTGTAGTCACCAAAGATTTTTTAAATTTGATTATATGCTGTAATGATCTAAGTAGAACAGGTTAGAAGAACAGGGCCAAAGACTAGTTGCTTTGAATCTTTCTCTAGATGTAGAAACGAACTGAATGGAGTGGCAAAGAAAGATTTATGTAGTGGACCCACATTGATTGAGAAAAGGTTCAGTTTGTTGTTGTTGACCTGGCGTTGTAACGATCAAGTGTGGCTATCCTGACTGTGTATTGTTGCTCAATTATTATATTCATCTTATCCTTTGAATTCAAGATCTTTAAATTTAATACCATGGAAAAGTTCATGCACTGAAGCAACACGAGACAAACTTCACTGCCCTAAACCTTTCTGCATATAAATTCTAATGCATAGTAGATTAGCAATAAATTGAATAAAGTGCGAAAAGGATTTTATGTAACCAGCCCTGAATTTATTGGGAACAAGGCATAGTTTATTTTGATCTATATTTAATTAATTTCAGCTTCTTGTATTAGTCCTTCACAGCCAATCTGCTTATGAATGCAGCTAGTCAAAGATCTTGTAGCATCATTCGACATTATCAGCTCCATCGACAACCTGGGCAACACAGCATTGCATGTGGCTGCTCACAGAGGCCAATTTTCAGTTGTTGAGGCTTTAACTCTTGCATCACACTCGACAATTAATAATAGAAACAATGCCGGAGAAACATTTCTGCACACGGTGGTAACTGGATTTCAAACTCCTGGTTTTCGGAGAATGGATCACCAAATCGAGCTCATGAAGCAAATAGTATGTGGAAAGATTTTCAGCATTGAAGAAATCATCAATGCCCAAAATAATGATGGTAGAACTGCTCTTCATTTGGCCATAATTGGAAACATACATTCTGATCTAGTGGAATTACTTATGACTGTCCAGGCAATCAATGTCAACATACGAGATAGGAATGGTATGACTCCACTTGATATTCTCAGGCAACAACCATGTTCTGCATCATCCGAAACTCTAACCCGACAATTGATATCAGCTGGTGGGATCTTCAGTTGTCAGGACCTTTTGGCAAGAAAAGTTATCGCATCCCATGTTAAGAGGCAAAGTATAGGAAACAGTCCCGGCACGTCTTTCAGAATCTCGGACATGGAAATATTTTTGTACACAGGTGTTGGGGATGCATCAGACGGCAGTCGCAGTGCAGGAATGAGCACCAGCTCAAATGAGCCAAATCAACATGAGTCGAGAATCGAGAACCATAACACCGGAAAAGTTAATAAGCCGGGATCCATAAATTATGCCGGAGAACGGCTGAAACACCTCCTCCATTGGCCGAAGATGAAAAGCAGAACTAAGGAGAGGCTCAAACAATTGGTTGGGGTAACTTCCTCAAGCGCTTCAGAGGAAGCTCCAATCCCTCTTCGGCAGAGATTCTCGAAGCCCTCAACACTTCTCAACAACAAACGAGCACTCTCTGTCAGGAGTAACCAACTGAGTCCGGCAAAAAAGAAATTAGCTTCAGGGCTAATTCAAGGTGTTATGCAGTCGATTCCACATACATCCGTTCCTCGCCAATCGCGTTCCAGTTCATTTTCAAAATTATCGCTGTCTTCGCAAAGTTCACTGGATGCACAAAGGGGCACTCAAATTGAGAATGAGATTGCAGAAACTTCCTACTCTCAAATGAATGATGTGACAAATAATTCAGTTCCTAAAATAGGTTTGGTCAACAAGAGATCGATGAACCAATACTTGTGCTTTGGTGCTCCCGGGCAACTCGTGGAGGGCCCTTCCAGTGGAGCACAACCATATGATATTTATGAACAGTCAGTTTTATCAATGGCTTGATTATCTAGACGTGACGACTGGGTCATGGAATGATTTTGTAAATATTTGAAGACAGCTTGGATCCATGACTTCCAGTAGGTTTTTTATATCCTTTGATGAGTATTCTCTTTAGGACATGCTTTGCTAATGTACTGTTGAGTTTAAATGCTTCTCTGAATGCTTTCACGCTATATTTAGGATTATTATCCTTGAAAAATGTATCATTACTAAAAAGAAAACGATAGAGAAATACATGTTGAATCTAGTGTCGATGTTGATTCTGTGACAATGTGCTTGACATGGATGGAGTGTGTTTCATGTTATACATGCTCAAGTTAGAGTTGAATTCAAAGGGCAGTATTAAAGTACTTCTGGAGTGAATTTGGCACCAGTTTTGGTATGCAAACGAGGGTGTTTACTTGGGATCACACCGTGTGCTAGGGANATGGAGTGTGTTTCATGTTATACATGCTCAAGTTAGAGTTGAATTCAAAGGGCAGTATTAAAGTACTTCTGGAGTGAATTTGGCACCAGTTTTGGTATGCAAACGAGGGTGTTTACTTGGGATCCCACCCTGTGTGCTAGGGACTTGCACTATATGGAGCGATCCTTTCCATGGTAGCTGGAACATGGTAAATGCTGAGGTGACCATCCTAGAGTTTGCTGTGTGTCGTGATGTGCCTTGTTAATTTAATTAGGTCACGAGTTTTTGTTGAATTTTGGTCCTTGGACACGGCTTGGTTGAATATCTAAATCTCATGTCGAGTTCAAGTGTCACGCCTCTTCCCATATGGAACGCAAAGGTCATCTATAGTTGGGCGTTTGTTGTATATTATTGAAGAGTGTACTAGTTATGTCATATATGCAAGTACTGACCAGCATTCTACCAATGTGTGTGTGTATGTGGGGGTTGTCGCCGACTTGTCGATCTAAGAATGAGGAGAAGGTTGCCCATTGACGTGGAACATCAGGGGCCACATGGGCGATTCGTGATTGAGGTATCAGAGCAGGCTGCTTGAATATTTTGTTGGTGGCAAGAGATCAACGACATTCGTTCTTATAAAAGATTCTAGGATCATGGACAACGGCATATTTGGCCAAATGAGTCAACAGGCAAGCGGAACTAATAAAGAAAGCTTTGTGGATGATAAATGATAAAGGCAAACGTTGTGCGAATGCTCTTATGGTTTGCCAATTTGTTTCATGGAGTGCCCATTGCAAAGGAAATCATGATAATGGCCATTGTGTTGGTGCTTCGACATGTGCAGTGGCACTGCAATAAGGTCACCTGTAATGATCTAGTCTTTGTGCTCAAACCGTTAACTTAGACAAGTGAAAGGTATAAGTTTACAACTTTAAGTCTTTCTTAAGGGAAAAGTCAAGGATTCAAATTTTGGGAACGCGATAGAGATTCGTGAGAGGTAAGATGGAATTAGATTTTCTCAAAGCGGACAGTACGTAAATTAACGGGTTGGGCACATATACTAAGTCGTTACACCGGTCAATCCGAGGAACTAATGCTTGAGGGGCATAGGGTGAAAGTTGGTGTCCGAGGCGGTATATATAGTGTTACTACAGAAAAATGTAGGAGGCACAATGTGGATGCCCATCTATAAGGGTGTGGTGCTGCAATTTTTCTTGCAATGAGAGGGATGTGCGATGATGTGGAGCTCACTTATCGCTACAAGGGCATTAGTAGATTGGGTGAGGGAGAATAACATCACTGAACGTACTCATCTCCCCATATGGTATGACAATGTCACCAACAATTGGGCAATTGGCCTATATTACTGAATAATGAACTAAAGATTTAATCGTATATCAGTGTTGTCTAGTATCCTACCTATTATACAAACATTACAAATTGACAAAACAAATTGAAACCAAACCCTTCGAAAAAATCCATCAATTTTTACCAAGGCATCAATATATTGACAGAATAGGTTAAACTATTGTACCTTTCTGTATCAAGGGGCCACAAAACCCAAGATCCAAATGAAAACTCGTTGAAGCTACTTTGATGTACCGACCAATATCAACCCTATATCACTAAACTTTCTTCTCTTAAAGAATCACAAAGACCTTCACTCGATTCACTCAGAAATCACAGGAACAACACCCAACTAGAAGTTGAAGATACAAAGAAAAGACGAACAGAAGCACAAAAAAGGGAGAAACCCCAACCACACATATAAAGAAGGAGAATTAGAATGACAAGAGAAACCTGTAAGGGTTCAATTTATACTTCCATCCAACACTGTAGATCTTGGATTGAGATCAACGGTCCAGAGAAACTAGCAACATTAACTAATTCCCAGGTGTGTTTGATTGCCAATATTTTTCATGGAAAATGTCTTTTTCCATTCAAATTCTTACTTTTGTGTTAACCACTCTGCACACGTCAATTGGTACTTGCCTACTCCCCACCTCTCTCTCTCTCTTTCCAATATTATCTCACAGTGCCTCTCTCTCACTCGCTCACTCTCACCATCTCACAGAACAATTTCTTCAATCTTTCCTCCCCGTTCGACACTTCGCTTTCGCCGATTCCATTGATTTTTTTGCTGGGCTTTCTTGATTCTCTGCCGATCAACTCATAATCTTGGTATTTTCCGTTTTCTCTGTTTTAATTACTTGTTTTGGGTTTTGATTATTTGATTTATCATCTAAAATTATGGGTTCGATCATCCTTGAATTATTTCGTGTAATTGCTTGTTTTGGGTTTTG
>CAIGRO010067394.1:0-10563 GCA_903798355.1 Fraxinus baroniana
ATTTGATAATTTTCTGTGATAGAGGTTGCTGAATCTTAAGAAAAATGTTTAAATAGATTGAATGCAACCGCTGACGTTTGTATTATCTAGTTCATCGATTTCTTTATTATTTAAAGCTGTTATTAAATTGAATCTTTAGCGCTGGTATGAGATTATTTGATAATTAGGTTTAATTAGAACGCCGATTTCTGATTAATTAAAATTAAGGAGAAATAGAATTTTATTCCAACGATAAATATTGTGAATGTGGATTGATTATTTTTTTTGTTTTTATGAATGGTTATAAATCTCCAATGGTGGAAGTTGATTTTGATCAAGACTCATTTCATTAATTTAATACAACTTGTTAATTTACATTGTTATTTGTTATAAGATTTATAATTGATTATTTTTTGTGGTTTGATGAATTGTTATAAATCTCTAATGGTGGAAGTTGACTTTGATCAAAACTCGTTTCATTGATTTACATTGTTATTTGTTTATAAGATTGATTTTGCTATAAACAAAACCCCCCCAATCATTCTACGAAGCATAAATTTTTGAATTGCACACTCTTCGTGGGATCGACCATTACTTTCATTACTATATTAGTTTTAGAGGTTTAAAAACTATTTTTGGGTGCATACGACAGCACACCAATTCTGCGCAATTTATGAAAGTCTGATATAAGAGGTCAATTGAAAAGTCAATTATAACATTTCTTATGTTTTCTTTGCATTTTATGATTTAGTACCCCGTTCAAAAAATTCAATCTTATTTCTTCATAGATTAAAATGATTATCTACTGCTTTTTTTTTATTTCATCGAAGGTTTTATTTTTAGTCAATAAGAATAGTCCTCCTTATGTAATGAGTGCAATTTCTTATCCTATTTATAGTATTATGAAGACAGGCACAAAAAACATTTAGGTACCTAGTAAAATATATTTTTTGTAAAGTTCAGTTTTAGCTTATACATGATTAAACATAAAGTGGTAATTTTTTTTTTCATTGTTTTTAGTTCCTGTTGCTAAAGTTGGACTCTAATTGGTCAAAAATTTAACTTAGCGTTCTAATGGATATTTTCGAAACATGTGCTGATGGAGAGCCCGATTTAGTTAACCTTCATATTATTTTTTAAAGTACAAACGAGTCATACCATGCCTTCATTTGCTGATAACATAATCAAAGAGAAAAGGATTGGCGAAATCGAGTTAAACTTGGGCACATTGATCTTCACAGGAGGATAACTGGCCGTATGTTATTTGGAGACAATAGTTCTAGTGTTACCTAAATGTATGAATTTACTATACATGATCATTCTGAAGCTTCTACTTCAAATCAAGAAACGACTTATATTTTCAATTCTGAAGTAGAAGGAAGTTCTAACATATTTAATGTACCAAATACTGCATATGTATTATCAACATGCATTGCTTATAAACATTGTGGTGTATGAAAGTTTATAGAGAAAGTATAGATTTTTGTTGTTTTAATGGAAAAGTTAAGTTCTTTATGCCAGAATCACCAATTGAACTGTATGACTTGTTTATTTCTAAAGAGCCTATATGTATGAAATTCAAAAAAATTGCAAGATGATATAATAACCACTTTGCGTAAACTTTGTTTGGTATAAAATATGATAGAGAACTTTTGAAAGTATACAGAGGTATTTATATATTTAAGGTACATGGACAAGTGTAATTATGTAAATCAACTTATGTCAAAGGACTACATGCTTTCTTGTATGCAATTATATTTTTATGATACATATAATGAGCTTCAAAATCGTACGAGAATTTCAGAGAACTGCATTGAATTCACTTTGATTATTCTAATTGAAATCCTTAAAGTAAATCCATATAGTAGATCTTTAGGTCTTTAAGTGATATGACTAATTTACACGATCATCGAATACAGATAAGATGCAATCTAGGAGTCGATCAAAGAGTCTTCAATACTCCTACAACATCTCAAGTAGTTGCTGTATGGGTCGAATATGATG
Organism: Fraxinus baroniana; assembly: GCA_903798355.1. Classification (NCBI taxonomy): domain Eukaryota; kingdom Viridiplantae; phylum Streptophyta; class Magnoliopsida; order Lamiales; family Oleaceae; genus Fraxinus; species Fraxinus baroniana. The sequence continues at coordinate 1,984 of CAIGRO010067394.1, forward strand.
AAAATGCAAATGTTCGCGTTTGTGATATTACTATATATGGTCATTTTTGTGATTTACACAAGGTTCACTATTGAAAAACGCGTAGTTCCACCCTAACAACACTTAAGAAGGGGGTGAATAGGTGTATAATGTAGAATTAAAATTATTAACGAACAAAACAGCAACAAGTTACTTTTTAATTCTTTTTAAAATATTCATAAAAGTCAGTTTAGTCCTAAATTTGAATACAACAGTTTGTATTATCAATTAATATAACGAAAGTAGTAATCAATACCGGAATGATCAAGGAGAAACCCAATTGGAAAAAACTTCGGGTACTTTGTCAGTCAATCCACTATAAACAAATTTTAATAACTTACAATTTTTGGACTAGACGATCTGTAATATCTGATCTCCCGAGTGCAACCCTTATAGCTCTCCGTGGATCCCGTGCTCCCCTACACCAATCCTTAGCTGTTGTTGCCAAAGCTCTCCGTGGAGTCTACTACCTTGTAGCACTCCAAGCCTTGTGAATTCGTTTATCTCCCGTGAATTACGAAGAACAACTTGTTCTTCATAGACATGAACTCTTATCAACTTCCTTCGATCTTCAGAACTGTGATCAGATGTAGAGGAAATAGTGGTTAGCTATTTGGATTAATGGAATGATGTTTTTCTTACTAAAAATATCTCACAATAAGAAAGTTGAAAGATAATATAGAATGAATCTTTTACAGATGAACCTCTCTCAATTGTTAAACCTTAAGACTTTCGTATAGAAGAGTTCTAGTATTTATAAATAGGGTATAAAACAGATGGACCGAGGAAAAACCCTTGAAATCGCGAAATAAAAATTTTCCGTATAACCCTGTCGCTCGAGCGAGAGCTCAGCGACGGTCGTGCTATAGCCTGTCACTCGAGTGAAGGCCGGCGACAGTCCAATAATAATGTTTCTACTTTTGTAGCTCGAGCCAAACTTTGGCGACAGTCAAGCGAAAATTCACGCCATTTTCCCTCTTTTCCCATTCTCGAAACCCTAAACCTAAACACCTAACTTTTGACTATTTGCACATTACTCCTTGAACTTTTACAATAAATCAATTTTAGTCCTTTTGTTCACAGAATCGGGAATTACAAATTATCTAAAACCTAACAAACTATCCATTTGGCATTCGTAACAAAACTACAATCTGAGTTAATGTAGTAATTAAATGAAAATTACAGACTCAAGATATGACTCAAACTTAAACAAAATATGTCTTAAACAAAATCTTCATTTCAGTTTCAATACATGTTTCCTAAAATAGACAACTCAAATCCACAGTGTAAAATGTGTGGAAAACAGGATCAACAATAAATATGGTTCAAACAGTTTAAGTGTAAAAATCATTTAAGCAATTGTAACTCATAAATCATATTTTTCAGTTTTACATCACAAGCTAGACTAAGACGTAGTATCAATGCAATCCAACATACCAAAATGAAATATTGACACTATAAAAACATTAAAAACTTAATTTAGCGAAACTAGAGTTAAATATGCAAATACTTCCCCTTACTGCTAACTTTCAATGATTTAAAATAGTAGGTAAATGTATCTATATCTCACCCTAACGACCCTTCAGATATAAAATGTAAAATAGAAAATCAGAAATTTCATATATATATATATATATATATATATATATATATATATATAATTACATCCAGAATTTTGATAAAAAGTACATCATATAAGCATAAAATCAAAATCTAGATATCTACTCTCGACTCACTATCAACAAGACAAAAGTACATATAGACTGCCAAAAATATACTACTCCCTTTTTGTCACACAATAACAGGGGTGAGCCTAGAACTATGAAGCATCGACAGCATCATCGGAGTTTGTCCTTTCTACTAAAGCATCATCCCAGTGGCGACGAATCCATCGTAGACCACGCTGTATGTATCCGACAGCACCCCGAAGTGTAGCAAACTCAGTAGTATGTCGATAACAGTAGCACGTAGCTGGGTGATCTTCGTCATCATGCAAGACTATTGCTGGATAAGCACCGTCATCTGATCTAAGAGAGCGATCAAAGGGTCGATAGGAGCAAACTCAGGAGGAGGAACTGACTCAGACGGAGGAAGAGCCGAAGTAGACATAAAAGAGATATCAGAGGACAGAGGAGTAGAAGGAAAATCGGAGGGGTCAAAAGAAATCAAACCATCAATAGGATCAGCCGACATAGTCAGGTCAACTTACTGTGTGGGCTCAGAAGAAGCATAAGATCGACTCTAGGCAATGGTGAATCGGGCTGAGAAATCCGCCTCGGAACCCCTTCAGGAAAACTAACTCCTACGACTGTGACTAACCTATAAATAAGGCAAGCATATGGCAATCCAACCCTCATCCCCATCATACAAAAATCCCTCAAGATGTGCTGGTATATGAATGAAGAAAATCAATGGAATCGCTATGCAGAAGGGCATAGAGGAAACATGCCTTCTCCATCGGTAATGAAGACGTGTGGGAGACAGGCCATAGATTCGTGCATATAATGCGCAACAAAATTTGATCGGTCGGAAGAGATCCAGTTTGAGTAGCATCGAGACTTCCCTCCAACAGTGTGTTAAATACCGTTGAACGGACTAAGGAGTTCGCCGGAAGAGAATCGGGAGTGAGATCGGGAAACATAGGGTGGATGACCCTAGGAATATGGATAAGACTCGAAACAATGTTCAGAGTAATCTTAACTACCCCACCCCGAAGAAATACCTAAAAAGACGAGCCACTAACTTCATGGATGTTAGTGTAGAACTCCTGCGCAAGAAGAATAAGACATGATGACCTCGCGCTAAAAAAGAATAGGACATAATGAGAATTGTGACCTAAAAACATCATGGGCTACAACAGAAATAAACATAGTCCTACTGTAAGAAGTCGAGGTACTAGGAGTTGAAGTGGTAGTACGTGCTCATTTAGGTGGCATATGAAAGAAATGAATCACACCATTAAAATCGTGATAAACAAATGCATGATATGCAAGAGATGCATGAATGCACGCAAAACGAGGTAAATATGATAACATACGTGTCGTAACATGAATGCATGACGATGTGCAGTGATGCCTAGATGTAAGTGAGGAAAAGATCTGACGCGTGCCGTGATGTCTAGACGCAGAAGTCATGATGTGGTGACGTGACGTCACCCTGTGATGCCAAACCAAGCACAACCAACACAAATGCACGCACTCAATCAAAATCCCTGGCATCAACTAATGCGACCTATCCTAACCTTAAACAAGTAAGTTTTATCAACCAACGAACAAACCTTGACTTGAAACTAAATTTTACTCCAAAACAACCATCCCAACGTTCACAACTTCAAACACTACTTCATCAACATCATATTCAATACACAAACACATCCAATTAACTCAATTAACTTCAATGCACAATGAATCATGCCAAAATTATGCCAAAAACATCCAAGAACCTCAATATGAGTTGCAAAACCGTGTAAAATTGATGATAATCTATCACATGGTCCTAAACATGTCATGCAATGTCAAGTACACACTCAATAATGGCCAAACAATGGAAAAACTCATTGAAAATCACAAAAAGTAAGAAAAACCCAAGGTTTTTGACGAAATGGCACCATCAACGTAGCGCCCCAAGTTCTGTTAACCCGGATTGCCTCGTCATCGTTTTTGTCTCATCATCAGACACTTCTTCAGACTTTTCACTCTCATCTTCCTTTTCAACCATCTCAATCTTACGGTCAGACTCGATTGTAGCAATTGAGGTGAAGGCCATGAATTTTGGTTCATCCTCACCACTAGACGTCTCATTCTGAGAGTTGGAATCTAACTCCTTATCACTCATGGTCATGGCTAATGCCTTATGATGTTCTCTACTTGAACTCTTTTTCAAAGTAGGACATTCATTCCTAATAAGATCAAACCCCTTGCACTCATGGCATTGGACATATTGAGATTTTTTAACGGGAGTCCTAGAGGTTTTTTTCTCACGTCTACCTCTCAAGAGTTTACTAGGGACCTCACTATTCCGCTCTTAAGGTTTTCTCCTATTCTTCATCACCTTCTGGAGTTTTTTAACGAAATAAGCTATTTCGTCATCCCTAAGGGTATCTAAGTCCTTACTCTCTTCTATCATAGTGACCTTGGGTCTAAACCTCTCAACTGTACTCCTTATAGCTCTCCCCGGATCCCGTGCTCCCCTACACCAATCCTTACCTGCTGTTGCCAAAGCTCTCCGTAGAATTTGCTACCCTACAGCACTCCAAGTCTTGTGAGTTCGTTTATCTCCCATGGATTATGAAGAACGACCCGTTCTTCACAGATAGGAACTCCTGTCAACTTTCTTCGATCTTCAGAACTCTGACCAGATGTAGAGAAAGTAGTGGTTTGGTATTTGGATTAATGGAATGATATTTTTCTTACCAAAACTATCTCACAGTATGAAGGTTGAAAGATAATATAGAATAAATCTCCTACAGATGAAGCTCTATCAATTGTTCAACTTTAAGAATTTCGTACAGAAGAGTTCTAGTATTTATAGGTAAGGTATAAAATAGATGGGCCAAGGAAAAAGGCTTGAAATCGTGAAATAAAAATTTCTTGTATAACTCTGTCGCTCAAGTGAGGGTCTGTCGATAGTCCAGCGGCGATATTTCTACTTTTGTACCTCGAGCCAAACCTTAGTGACTGTCTATATGTTATTTTTCCATTCTCGAAACCCTAAACCTATATACCTAACTTTTGACTATTTGCACATTACTCCTTGAACTTTTACAATAAGTCAATTTTAGTCATTTTGTTCACAGGATCGACAAATTCCAAATTATCTAAAACCTAACAACTATTACTATGGTTGTTATGATCTTTTAGAATATCCTTCGATTTTTCCATATGGGGAATTTGGTTGGCATAAAGGTATTAAGAGATGTAGAAGCATATACTTTCAGCCTCAGCATTTTCCCGACACTATTGCTTTTCCTAGTATACACATCTTAAATTCTTGAAAAAGAGGATGCATGTTAGTGAATGTACCTTTTAGCAAATTTTATAACTTCTGCAATGTAAACGTTGCAAATGAATACTGAAACTAATGCTTTGTTACATCATGTAGTGCTCAATGGAACGAAAAAAGGTGTTAGGTTTCTTGCCGATAATACTATTTGTACAAATTATAAATCAGACTTTCTAGTACGTTCGTGTTGTTTCACACTGGTAGATTATTTCAACAATATGTTGTAAACATATATGTTAAGAATGAAACTGCTAGATTAGATTATTTTCGTAATAACTATAAAAAAATTCGCATTGAACTTTATTAAGACAATGTAGATAGTGTTCAAAATGGAGAAACAAGGGGGTACAAAATTTGAAGGAATTTTGCTTTATCACAATTCTTTATATGTGGCACTAGAGATTTGTTAAGGAGATACATGGATGCAATGACTATTGTACAAAGTGAAGGCCCAATAATGGCTAACCAAGATATGGGTGAACATGTTTTAAAACTTTTTCAAAGAATTAATCTAAATTCTAGCAAGTAAATACTAAATAGATTAATTTAAATAATAAGCACAAATATAAAAGAGATAAGTAAAAAGGGAGAGATGATACAAGCAATATAATTGTAGATGTTCGATTTAAAGCAATGATTTATGCCATCCATTACCAAGGTCCCTGGCACGAGCAAGTCATTTTCACTATGTTGATTGATTTATTTTGCAATCCAACCATTTACAACGTTTTCAGTGACTTACAAACAAGGAGCACCAATCCTTATACAATAATGAGTTTTACGGGACCTCAACACGATCCACTATTGAGCTTTCACGGAGACCTCAATATGAGTCACACTATTGAACTTTACGGGACCTCAATATGACCCACACGGTGACTCACAACAAGAAGCACTGATCCTTACAAGTGTTGATCTTTATGAGACTTCAACACGACCCACATTTTATTAAAGTGATTTTACAATGAAATTCCTCTCTTGATAAATATTTCAAACAAGTTAATTACTAAGAGATGCTAACACTTCAATGGATATTAATAAATGATAGCTCAAGTGTTAGATAAATTTTTTTGATAAATATGATAATAAAAAATTAGATTCAATCAATCAAAGTATTTCAATGAGAAGATGAAGAAGAAACAAATGCATTGTAGGTTAAAAAAATCTTCTCAAGATACATTTTTCTTTAATGAATAATTATAATAAATTAAGTATTAAGAGAGAAATGAGAAAGTTCGATGAATATGATGATTTTACAAGTTTGATTCAATCAAATAAATATTCACTATAAAGAAGTAGAAAAATTTAAAAGTATTAAGAGAGAAATGAGAAACTTCGATGAATATGATGATTTTACAAGTTTGATTCAATCAAATAAATATTCACTATAAAGAAGTAGAAAAATTTATGCAATGTAAGTACAAAAATCTTCTTCAAAAATATATCTCTTTTAAGAATGATATAAATAAGTTAAGCACAAAAAGAAATGAAAAGCTTTGATGAGATAAATAATTCAAGAAGTTTGATTCAACAATCAAAGTTTTTGGCATAAATAAATGAATTAAATGAATGTAAGAATGTAAGTTTAAAGTATATATTTCACAAGAAAACTTTCTTCTAGTTGCAAAGTAAAGTGGTATTTATAGCAGTCAAAAACCTAAAATTTCTGACCGACGGGACGTCCACCACTGAACCAGATGACTGAATTAGCTGTTGTGCATCAGAAATCAAAACGGTTAAAACTTGACCATTGGATAAACCGGATGTCTTGACCCTTTTTTTTGGGAAATTGTGGGTTTTTGAAGAACGCTTTTTCAATTTATCTTTCAAGGTAAGTAACATTGTAAAAATCTAAATATCAAATTGAAACACTTACCTTTTTGAAAAATAAATTTTTATGCAAGTATATTTATGAAATAATCTTTTCGTGTATAAAACGATTTTTGGGCTTTTATCATTCATTGCTAAATATCGAAGTATTAGTGCCTTTATATTTGAACTAAGAAATCTGATTTTTGATCTTACTTTGAAATTTGCCTCTTAAACTTCTCGTCTTGATCTTTCTTTCACGTCATCTCTAGTGCTCTTCATCTTGCTCTTTCTTGACGTTTGTCTTATAAACTTTCGTCCCGAATGATTTGACTTGAATGCTTGACTTCCACTTTGATCTTCACTTCGAGTTCGATTTATAATGTGTTGATTTTCGCAATGCTTGATTGATTTTAACGTTGAACTATCATCACTTTTGATCAATTATTAGAAATAATATTAATCTTTTTTGTTATGTTCAAGACATTAAGGATGAAATCAACATTAGGTCAACACAACATTATGGAAAACCAAATTTATTTTTACTATAACATGTTATCCAAATTGACTAGAAATTAAGCAAGAACTAAGATACATTGATTAGGTTCAGAATCGACCAGATCTAATCGCGCGCATTTTTAGAGCAAAATTAGAAGACTTGAAAAATAATTTATATAAGGAAAATGTATTAGGCCCGATTATTGTAATACTACTAGATTTGATGATAACTCATACCCATTGTATATGCGGCGTGATAATGGTATTTCTATTAAAGTTAGAGGTTAAATGTTAGACAACCATTGGGTAGTACCATATAATTCTTAAGTACGAAATTTGGCTGCCACATTAATGTTGAAGTATGTTATTCTATCAAAACTGTAAAATATTTATATAAATATGTGTACAAATGACATAATCGTATTAATTTCTACGTTGACACAAATGAAACAAACAAGGAAATTGATGATTTTTTTTGCTTATCAATCTGCTAGATGGATATCTCAATGTGAAGCTATGTGAATGATTTTTTCTCTCAATTTGTCAGATATTTATCTATATGTTTATTCTTTACAGTTTCATACTAAGATCATTAACAAATATCATAGGTTGATCATGATAATTTATCTACAATTATTGAAAAATAAAATATGATAAGCACTTGTTAGCCGAATTTCTTTGAATGAATGAAGCGAAGGAGTTCATACATTGTTGTATCAAGATTTCCCAAAACATTTATTTTTGGACTAAAAAATATTCAATTCTTCGATAAATATAATTTTTCCAATTTGAGCATTTTCTATGCCAAAAATGGGTTTTAGACTGAGATTGAAAATTCTAAGCACAAATTTTTCGACTGAAAGTTGATATGTGATAGTACTTGAGCTATATTTCATCATTTTGGCTTCTTTCATCATTCAATTGATGCCTAACACTCTCAAATCTTCATAGTGAGGTTCGACGTAACTTTTGAGTATTTGCATTTCAGTCCTCGAATTTTGTATTTGATACATTTGAGCATTTTCCGCTATCTTTGCATTCTTTTCTCTAATTCTTCATCAAACATTGAGTCTTACATACAAAATGAAATATAACACAAGTTAGGTAGTATTTTATCCTAATGACAGTAAAATATCATTATTTAGGACCTCGAATAAGTGTAGAAACTACACTTAACACACCCCAAACTTGATTCTTTGTTTGTACTCAAACGACAATAAAATCTAATAAACACACAATGTTAATTACCTAATT
>CAIGRO010067424.1:0-13229 GCA_903798355.1 Fraxinus baroniana
AGGGAGTGTTTGATGGATATTATTGAGGAAAAAATATATATTTTAAATAGTGATATGATGGAAGATATGTGGTTAAAAGGTAAGAAAAAGTTATTGATGTGATGAAAAATATTATTTTATTAAAAAATGTGTGGTTGAAAACAAATAGAAGAATGTGAACGAAAATTTTAATATGTATTAAACATGGGCCTATTATGAAATCAGAAAACATTATTTATATTAATATTTTGTAGCATATTCTCAGAAGATCCTTCTCTATACCCTAGGTTTGTAGAGATTAAAATCAAAGTTAATAATTAATTTTAATTACAGATTTAATGTGATCCACAACTTTTCAATCACACAATTCATCAATTTTTATTAAATTTTACTAAAGAACTGATTTTATTAAAATTTCACTAGACGTGATATGTTTGGGGAGTAAAAAATGATATAATAATAATAATAATAATAATAATAATAATAAAATTCTCTGGGAAATGCTTCTTGGCCCGGCTCAAAGTCAGGGCCAAGCACAGGGGCGTCATGTGGCGCCTCCTATTGGAGGGGACCTCTCTCTAGATTTTCTTGGCGTGCAAGTAAAAATAATAATTTAAAAAAAAAAAAAAATTAGAGCATGTATGGTATGGCTTAAAATTCAATTAAAATTAAAAATATGGCTGTTATCGGGTCCCACCCGTCTAATAAAAATCAACAATAACGACTATATTTTCAATTTTAATCTGATTTTAATCTCTACCACACACATAGAATTTGCCAACATTGAACGGCAACAAATAAGTGGTAGTGGATACAGATGTGAGGGAGAGAGAAGCCTTATCCTGCAGCCATTGTAAGAAAAGTCAACCATTGTAGAATCTCATTTTCAAAAATTCTCATTTCCTCCTCCAGCTGTCTAGTCCATTTAAGTTTCTCCCTACTACTACTTCTATAAAAAACAAAAAATCATCCTATACAAAAATCATCCTACACAAAACAATACAATGGCTTCAGAAAGCCTTAGCCAAGAAAATTGTGTCCAAAATGGTATGGAAGCGGCTCAAGTCGCAGTGGTGATGGTGCCTCTTCCGGCACAAGGCCATCTCAACCAGCTCCTTCACCTCTCCCGCATCATCTCCTCCTACAACATCCCCGTCCATTTCGTCAGCACCACCATGCACAACCGCCAAGCAAAAAATAGAATCCAGGGTTGGGACCTTTCAAACACCACCAATATTCAGTTCCATGATTTTCCAACACCTCCATTTCACAACCGCCCCCCTGACCCCAATGCCATCAATAAATTTCCCTTACAAATCCTTCCGGCATTTCACGCGTCAATGCATCTGCGCGAGCCTGTTTACGCTTTTGTAAACAAACTTACAAGCACATCCAGAAGAATAGCTGTCATTTATGACTCTATGATGGCTTCTGTTGTTCAGGATATACATTCTATAACGAATGTCGAAACCTATTGTTTTAACAGTATATCGGCTCTCTGTATATACGCGATTTACTGGGAAATTACCGGAAAATCTGCTCTAACTACAGAAGCAGAATTTTTAAAAGAACTTCCTTCCTCGAAAGGTAGCGTTCCACCAGAGGTTGCAAAATTTACAGAATTGCAACTAGAGGCGAAGAAATCTAGTTTCGGAGATCTTTATAATTCAAACAGATTAATAGAGGGGTTGTATCTTGATTTACTTGCAAAAGAGAAGACGACAGGAGCAGACAAAGTCTGGGCTATTGGACCATTTAATCCAGTGGTGATACCTGAAAAAAGGGACTTAAACAGCCATAAAATATGCTTAGAGTGGCTTGACAAACAACCTCTGAATTCAGTGATATTTATTTCATTCGGCTCAACTTCTACGTTTTCCAACGAACAAATCAAAGAGCTCGCGCTCGGGTTAGAACGGAGTGAACAAAAATTCATATGGGTATTGAGAGATGCGGATAAAGGGAATGTCTTCGAAGGTGAGGTTAGGAGAGTTCCATTGCCCGAAGGGTTTGAAAAGAGATTGGAAGGAAGAGGACTTGTTGTGAGAGACTGGGCACCCCAATTGGAAATTCTGGGGCACCCTTCCACCGGTGGCTTCATGAGTCATTGCGGATGGAATTCATGTATAGAGAGCATAAGCATGGGAGTTCCAATAGCAGCTTGGCCGGTGCATTCAGATCAGCCGAAAAATGCCGTACTAATAACAAAAGTACTGAAAATCGGTCTGGAAGTACGGGATTGGGCGCATAGCGAAGAATTGGTGTCAGCAGCTATGGTAGATAAGGCTGTAAGAAGATTGATGGATTCAGCAGAAGGAGAAGAGATTCGAAAGAGGGCGGCAGAATTAGGAGATGCAGTAAAGCAGTCAGTGATGGAAGGTGGTGCTACTCGCGAGGAGATGGATTCCTTTATTGCTCATATTACTAGACAAATTTTACCGGACTCTAAAGGAAAGGTACACTTATTTGGAAACTAGAAATCCAAGGGGTCGTAGGTTTTTTTCTACCAATTGGATTCTTCCTTCACCACCCCCATGGGGATGGTCTACAATGTTCATAACTAGCCAAAGAATCACTATTTCAATAGAAGCTTTGCCGGCCGTGAACTTATGGAAGAAGTCCAACAGTAGAATCCCTATCCCTTACCTTGCTGAAACGGAAAAGGGCTCTCTTGCTTTGCTTGTTTGCTTTGTTCCTCCTGCACCTGTAGTATAAAGACGACGTGGTGTTTTTCTTACGCTTGTGGTTTACTNAAAGGGCTCTCTTGCTTTGCTTGTTTGCTTTGTTCCTCCTGCACCTGTAGTATAAAGACGACGTGGTGTTTTTCTTACGCTTGTGGTTTACTCTTATCCGATCGACGTTTTTTTTTTTCTCTTTGTTCCTATAAATAGATTTCCATATCAAATCTAGAGATGTTTTGGTTATCTTTATTGCTACGTACAATCTGTCATTTTAAATAATAATAAAGTTATTTCAGAATTTTCCTTTTCTTTGCAAGTGTTTATGCACAAGATTCTGTGATCTATACATCCTAATTCTATTCCTCAGTAGCAAGTTATTAACTACAAATTAGCTACTTTGCAACCCGAACCGGTTTCCATTTTGCTTCTTTCAAAGTTCAGAATTGGTTCTACATTTTTCCTACAGCCACCCTTCTTAACAAATGAGAACACTTTGCTTCTCAATAGTCACAAATTCGAATTCCCTCAATGGTACTTAGGTGAGTACCCGATCGTAAACTTCAGGACTTCGTGAAATTAGTCGAGGTGCGTGCAAGTTGACCCGAACATCCACAGTTATTTAAAAAAAAAAAAAAAGAGAACCAGATGGGGATTCTTTTTCATTTTATCCAAGTGTGGGCTCGCATCGATTGATGTGTGAGATCAAAATTTGAATTCCCATCTTACCTTAACTACAACACGATGAAAAAATAATGTGCGGCTATTCGCTCAAAGGTATTTCTGACAATGTAACTATGAAAGTGGGGGTGTAATAATCTTTTCACTTTTCAATTTTTAGGCTAAAGACTGCAACATTCCAATTACGTAAGAGTAATAACTGTCGACCACAGCAAAAAGTGAAGCATAAAAGAATTTGTTAAAATTTGGGGGTCCATCTTAAAAGGTCATCCTTATTAAGAGGAGTAATCCAAAATCTTTATTAATTGATCTGTGTCTACGTCTTTATTCGATGTGGAATTATATCCCTTAACACTTCCTCTCAAGATGGTGGCTCGTTTGAGCAGACCAATCTTGAAATCCACGTGCTCACTTTTGAAGTCTTAACGTGATCAAATCGCTCGTTGGAGTATAATGAGCTTTGATACCATGTTAAAATTTGAGAGTCCATCTTAAAAGATCAACCTTATTAAGAGGAGTAGCCCAAGATCTTTATTAATTGGTCTGTATCTACATATTTATTCGATGTGGGATTATATCCCTTAACAGAATTTAATTAACTCATTCAACTGTTTGCGTCAAGATTTGTAAATTGCATCAAAAACATATTCATAATAGCAAAAACTAACATTCTCATTCTCAAATCAAATGTCTACTCAATAGGAGTTCACAATAATTTCATAGACATAATATTTTGAAGCATTTTATGTCATACAAATACAATCCCCATCTACATTCCTTGAATTTTGAGTGCGGTACAATTGAACTCTTATAATTAACAAATTCAATTATAAAAAACACAAATAAAATGTGAAACTTTAATTATCGACACACACCAATCAAATTAAAGAATTTTATCCCGCCGGTTCTTGTTGAACTATCATGTGTCACAGTGAGCATGGCCCATCCAGCAGGGGTTGAAGATGAGATAGAAAAAATCACTCTTTGGGCAAAGCAACACCAAAAATCGAAATCTAGGTACAAGATTGAGGCATGATATCGTATAAAAGTAGATCGAAGTGGCAATATAAGAGAAAGGAACAAGGATTTGCATGGGTAGAGAGAGTGGATTGCTGCTCGGTTCACGAATCCAATTTCTAGAAGAGATCAACTTTCTTTTTGTGAATATCTTGCTTCCACTTTGGCAACTTATAGAACTCGTCTTTAACCATTCCCGTTATAGACAGAAAATCTTCATCTGCGAGATAAGCCTGAAAATCAAACAATATAAATAAGTACATGTTTGGCGAAGTTTAATTATAATTTAAATTAGCCTAACCCACTCTTTATGTACACATTCTATAGACCGACAACTCATTATGCACGCATTCTTTGAGATCCACAGCTTAAATTATAATTTAAACACTCCAAAACAAGCACTAGAAAACGAGAATTATTATCAAGAGAAATTGCACCACTTGTACTATCCTATTGTCCGAGTAGTAAGTTAGTATGTGACCTTCAAAATAATGCGAGTTAGTCCTCAACCTTATATTATTGTTGCATAATCAATCTCCAAACTAATACCATCTAAACATTTGTTAAACTGTGTCACGTGACTGTCATGGAAACATGACTCCTTCAAATTTCTGGGCACGAACTCAAGTTGGGAAATAAATCCAAATTATAAAGTTGGAAATGTGAGAGAACCAAGATAATTGAACAGAACTTTGAAAATTTATATCATTTTAGACTCTGATTGTGCAACTATAACGAAAAATTGATAATCAATTTGCTCATTTTTAAAGGTCGATGATCAACTTGCTACTTGGGCAATAGGTCAGACACCAATGGTGCATTTTTCTGTCATTTTCATGGCGGCATGCTTGTTAAGGCAAATATTTGCATCGGAACAAAGATACAAACCTCTCTTCGTTTAAAATCAATGCCTGTGACAGGGTTGTCAGATTTAGCCTTCAACTGATCATAAGTAAATGTACTTAGAGTGGCTTCAGTGCCATTTTCATCTGGGTCGGACTCTGGCTTTGATCCTGAATCGTCTCCATCATTCTCTGGGATAGACTCAACTGTCACGGTTTCCTTAACCTCCAAAGCTTCTTTGGAATATTCACCTTCAGGAGCATCTTCACTTTTTATTCCGGCTGCAAGAACAATTCAGACAAAATACTTTATGAATTCTTGGACCCGAAGTGAATCACATGACAATTGTTGTTAAAGAACAATTGAAATTTAAGGTTAAAACAGCAGAGCCAGTTGAACTTTGAGCAACGGCTCCAAACTTTATTTCCTTCCAAGTCGGTCAATTAACTTTAAACTTTTTTTTCGAGTTAGTCCATGAACTTGTATATTTGTTACAAATTGATTATTCCATCCATGTCTGTTAGTTTAAGTAACAGAAAAACTGACGTGTCGCTCTACTTGGAAGCTTAGTTGGCAAATAACTAAACTACCACATCATCTTCTCTTACAAACTAATGGACATTGACAGAGTAACCAAATAGGAACAAAGGTCAGAGATCGAAACAAAATGAAATTCATTGACCATCATGAAATTTCCTTACAAGTATAGCGATAACTGGTGTATTTAACCCCCGATTATTATGACATAAAAAATCTTATCACTAGAAAATTCCAGAATTAATTCATTTAAAAAAAAATATATAGAGAGAGACAATATAACTTAGAACATGAGACAATAATGCAAAAAATCGGACAGAGTTTAGCCATGAGAGTTAGTGGAAACATATAAGAAGGGAACTTTAAATACCAGGTGATTGGGCAGGAGAGGAATCAGGTGACCGCTTCTTTTCTGCAGTCAGAACATTTGATAAAGCAGCCACTGCAGCTGCTCTCTGTGACCCCTTACTTATTCCTCCTGGCCTTGTGGCAGAAGTGGGTTTTGGAGCTGAAGTTGAAGTTGAAGTTGAAGTTGAACTAAATGCAGAGTTTAAGGCAGCTAAAGCCGAAGCTCTTTGTGTTGGTCCTCCGTGATTTGAACCATAGGACTTCTCCTGGTTCATGAAAAAATGTCAGTACATTTCACGCAAAATCCTTAACCACTCAAGCGTACATGATACATCGGGTGGATAGTATTAAAATAAAAAGAAAAATAATCAGGAATCATGTTTATCATGCTGTCCACTCTTACCACTACCGTGTACCAAACATACACCAAGAGGATCATTGGTACAAGGTATTAGACCCTACCGGATAGTACAATAGACAAGATTTTGACTAAATTTTCTTTTTAAGATTTTCTAATGTTTTCTAATCCACCTTACTATACATGCTACAAAAGTGCATCAAAATTCAACAAAAGCTTCACATCAATGAAGATTCACACAAGCTTTTTGAAAATGGGTAACTTATGATGTCTCAAAGTAATCACGAATGAAATCAAAGATAATGTGCAATATAGGAGCATATATTCAATTCCTTAAAAGTATACTCAGTATCAACAGCAGCAACTAAGTCTTGGGCATGTTTGACTGAGCTTAAAAAGTCTACTAATAAGAAAACAAGTGAAGAAATTATAAAATAAATTTTTTAATTGGTAAAAGTTGAAATTGCTTATTCATTGTAACTTAACACCTGCTTTCAAAAAGTAACCTATTTTTTTTTTTTTTTACTTAAAAGTAGGAACAGAGTTGGAATTATCCAAACATGTTCACCTTCCATCTCTACATGCCATGTTAATATTATCTACTTCTCCCTCACTAACCTATTCTACTTGGATAGCATTGTTGTTATGAATGAGAGATGTATGTACACCAATGCATACTTTTTACTTGTGTGCAGAACAAGGAAAAATATTCACCGCTGATTTACTTGCATGATTTTCTAAGATTCAAACAGCATCTACAAAACTTAAGAAGCAAGAATTAAGAATAATCTCGCAAAATTTTGAAATCTACCTCTGCAGCATGACCGGCCCCAAAGAGTAGCATGACCTTCTTTTGGAATGAGTTTCCATGTGCCTGTTTTTACAAAAATAATTTTTTTTCTCAACACTTGAATATAAAATATACCTAATTTTGAAAATATATATATATCATAAGCTTTTCATCTAAAATCTTCAAGCAACTTGTGGAGATCATATGTTTTGAAATTGATGTTCAACAAATATCCCAAGTTAACAAAGAAATATCTTGACAAAATCCTAAAGCCAATGAATATCTGTGACATACAATAGCTTTCGCTGGATCCCATGAAAAATAAGTGGTGAAGAAACAAGGCTCGTTTCCTTCTGTAACTTTGAACAATGGCACGTTTGGAGATAAACCCTCCAATGAAGCAGCCATATCAACATATTTCTGTGATTATATCATGCAATCAATAAAACACAATATGGAAGAACAACTTCAAGAAAATAGAAGCCATAAAGCAACTTTGCCACCAACCTGTCCAATTTCAAAAGCATTTTGCTTATCTTTGAGATTGACTGATTGACCAATCCAGACACACACTTCAGCATGTGTGTCAAGGATTAAAATATCCTCAGTCAAAAGATCATCTTGAGAAAAGTTGTAAATTTCTTCAACCTGGAAAATATATGGTATTTAGGATATAAACGTCCTAATACACATAATGCATGTTTGGTACACATATAGGACTAGAGAGTATGATGAACAAGATTTTAACTTCCTTTTTTCTTTAATACTGTTATATAATCCTCTATATTTAACAAGCCAATACAGTATGCAACAAATTTTCAATTCCATAACATACCTCAAACTTTCCTGCGAGTTCATATGGCAGCGCGAGCATCACAAGAGCAATAATTAGGACACACCAAAAATTATTAGATTCAAGGTTTCAACATACTCTTAACATAAAGGGAAATAATAAATAACTGTATAAAAAAGAATTGCAACCTTTATTGAAAGAGAAGGCGAATAAGTGAGGATCTCTGACAACCTCTGGAGATACTTTCTTGCTGGTGTAATTTTGTTTCCCTCCAAGAGGATGCCAAAATGTTGAGCTCTCAGTTCCTTCTTTAGTGTGTTTAACAGCTAATCCCGGCTGAGTTCATAGAGATGTAGAAAATAATTAGTCATTACCTGCAATACCGTAGGGACTGAGATATAACAGAAGACTTTTTATGCGCTATATTACCATTTCGCTGTAACTGTTTTAACATATTACTGTAAAAAATGTCAGATATTAACATAAACCCAGATATCCTAATTGTAGTTGGTAAAAGCTACCTATGTACAAGCGCTTGCAAGGTCCCTTAGGTGCTTTTTCAATGTGTAAAATCAGTACCCAGTGAGACACCCAAAACAATCTAACAAGCACAAATTGCTAAAAAGGGTGGCTTTACAGAATTTTGAGCAGTTTCTCTCTTTTTGTCCAATACCATTTTGTTTTCTTTCTTTCTTTTACGAGGGCAGATTTGCTCAAGCCTCAACTTAAAGTTGATACTGAGGACGAGTATACAATTTGATAAAACCCAATAGGCAAATTTCCTAATCTCCCAAAAATTTGCAATTCTCATTGCAAGAAACTACGTGTTCACAAAGAAATATGCCCATCACTTTATTTTTGTTTCTGCCATCTAGAATGATAGATGAATAAAAAAACTTACAGTTAAATTTATTCTTTTTAATTGGTATTCTTCTGCGAATTGTTGATATATTTGTGTAAATAGAATTAATCCATGGACACGAATAGGGAAAGAAGTCAGATTTATGCTATGGGTCAAGCCTAATCCCATACACGAAAAATAATGGAAAAAAGAAAAAAAAAAGCGCACACAGAAACATAGAAATTATAGTGGTTCACCCTCGATGTGAGAGCTACATCCAATTGGTTGCACATTTTTCACTTGTCAAAAATTGAGAAGAATTTTACTGAGATCTGTTTCCTATCTCTCGCTCCATACAAAAAATGAATAATGCTATCTAGAAGCAGTGGTGCTAGAGCACCAGTCTAGGTGACCACTATTGATAGATTCAATTAAATGAATCATGTGACAGTGCATTTAACTGGATCTATCATTTAATGTTATAGCAATTGCCACCTAGACTTTGCTTGGCACCAGCGGTGATGAATAGCATCACTCACATAAAATGGAACCCTCAAGACTCCTTAATATATGGTGCGAATCTAGGGTGACCTAATACAAAGAGATAAATGCACAATTACCCCTGTATTAGAAACATTTCAAAGAACAATGTAATTAGGCTCCATATAGTCTAACAATTTATCCCAACAAAAACAAGAGACTGAAGTTCAAGGTTTAATTTAGTATTCTAAAAAGTAATTTATGAAGACGCGCGTGTTATAATCATCAAACCCAAACCAATTACCAATGACTGGAGACGTAGTCGCAGTTCATATATTAACATTTCATTTTGTTCTTGGGTGAAATCACAAGCATATTATTACAGTGCAGTATTTTTGTAGTAGAATATCCACTAAGAAGAAAAGAACAAAGATGCACTCTGTTCTACAACGTGCATACCTTCAAAAACTCTGCAACTTTGGCCACTAACTGCTGCTGCTCAAAGGTGCTTTGATTTCCATGCCAACAAAACAATGAAGATCCAGATTGCAGCAGAAAGCACTCGTTTGAGTCCAATGACGTCGCCACCTGAAATGATTACATTATTCAGATTAAGCAGCAAATAACTTCATACAGCTGTATATTACGAAAGAAGCCAAAAGTTGAAGCTCATTGAGTACGCAAAGCAAAGTCTGGTATATAAAGCCATACTGAAAAAACAGAGTAAAGCATTATATACAACTTGAAAGATAGAGGCCTTAGGAGTTGAAAGGACACAAATTGAAGTAACTAAAAGGGAAAATATGTAATGAATTTACAGCATCAATTTGAATAGCCTTGTTGTTATGCACAGAAGTTCCAGATATCCGCACAAGTGCAACACCATCGGCTGTGTAAGTTTCATCATTCAAACCTTTGTTGGTAATATATTTCTTGTACCTAGAGCTCATCCCACCCTAATGCAACAAAAAAAGATGATTAAGAGCATCTCCAAGAGACTCTATGAACAAGACGCTCTCTATTTTAGAGAAACAATGCTTAAAATTAAGTTCCAAAAGATTCAATCTAACTTTTTAAAATAGAAAGTAGGTTTTGCTCTCCAAAATCACTCTCTATCATACTTTATAATGATTGCATTTGATAAATTATAGATTTCAAAAACTTACTTTTTGAATTATTTAAATAATACTTGAATATATTGGCCATTGGCATATAAAAATATATGTTAAATAAAAGATGAAGAGAAATCAATAATTTTTTCTTGAAAAGAGCAAAATGAAGAACCAAAATAGAGGACATTGTTGGAGTGGAAAAAAAGTTCTACTCTCTAAATTTAGAAATGCTCTCAATTATGCATAAGATGCTCTTTATAAATAGGGAGTCTATAGGGGATGATCTAAACAAGTGGTTCAGGCATATGTTCTTTATTCATAATTAGCATCCTTTTTATTTCCCAATTCCATGTACTAAAGGGCACCTTTAAGATCACCATAGGCTGAAAGATTGCAACAAACTGGGGAGGCTCTTTTCCTTGAAAAATCCGACCCTGCACAAGGCATAATTCACATCTTAACTCTGTACATTGCAGCGTCCAATGTTGTACACAATTGGCTCATTTGCTAAGGTGGACTTACAGTAATGGACATTGGACAGTATTAGAAAAGAAAAGGAACTACAATCTTGTCCATAATGCTGTCTAATCCTCTCCTATTTCAAACATACTCAACGAAGTAAAATGATACCTGAACTGGTCTCCCTTTCAGTGAGCTACACATTGTAGTAGCCAATCTAGCAGCCGTCTGCTGGTCCTCCTGGAAATGGATAATTATTCTTGTTAATACTCATAAATGAGTAAATGGAAAGTGGTAACATGATATAAACCTCTTAAAATACAATTGGTTCATATAATTGACAGTGAGACATTTTTTTCTAAATCAGAAATATCATATGAAAACACGTCAACGGCTGAAAGAAATAAAAATGGCATCCATATGTCCAAAAAGGCATTTCGATAGTAACTGTAATATAACTTTTGCAGAACTGTTGCAATATTTCACTTTTCACTTTTCAGTAAGAGAGAGGACTCCATATAATGTGAACCTAACTAATTTTTTAGAGCATGTGTACTATTTATACTACCTACATAATATAGATTGTTTTCACAATCCAAGTGTAGCCAGCAACAATGTATAGTACCTCAACGCTGTCTTTTCCAATCCAAAAACACAAGTAGTAATCTTCTTTCCGTTCATTAGAATGGTAGGTGTAGAGGACAGTGTAGCAATCCCCACTATAAAATTTACCAATCTGTTCGCTGGACACTGGAATTTTTGAACTGCCATCAATGCGCCAAACCTGGCAAGGTAAGATATTTAAAATTCAAAACAATTCGGAGTTTAGCAACATATATAATAAAATTAATCCCAGCACAACCGCAAAAATAGGACTCTGAAAAAGACCTCTATTTTTCCATCTCCTTCAAGCAAAGGCGGGACTTCTTCATTCACAGGAGCACCTTTGCTCGTTCCCTTCATGACACCACCTTGCTGCTTCAAAAAAGCTACCAAAACCCAAAAGAGTCTTTAAAATTTAGTGTCCCTTATTCATTAGCTTAAGCTTTTAGATAACATGGTTCGTACGGTATCAGAACGAGACAAAAGACCTAACTTCAAGTATAGCTGCCACACATTCATGAAAATGGTGCTCATTGTTAGGAATATTGGGCCTAGTTCCACCTAATAAAACCGGCTTATTAGGGGAGGATTGCCCTCACCTTGGAATCCCACATTGCTTGAAAAAATATAAATGATCCACTTAATAAGGTGAGGGCAATCCTCCCCTAATAAGCCGGCTTTACACCTTATTAAGTGGATCGTTTATATTTTCCCAAGCAATGTGGGATTTTAATACTCATGTTGGGACTTTCGTGTAAAAAATTTAAATCTAGCCGGCACGGGAGGGGGCATGTTGAAAACTAAATTCAAATAAATAAATGCGTTCCCTTTCTAACAACTTAACCTTTTAGATGACATGGTATACATTCTAGAGAACCTGGGACTGAGATGTACCTGCAACTTTTCCTCGTCCCTCCTCAGAAACAGAAGGTGCTGATCCTGATGGCCAAGAATCAAAGTTGGATTTGAATGAATGTGTCTCATACCCTTGAATTAGCCGAACAATATGCGTTGATTTTGGTCTATTTTGGCTAGCCAAAAAATCCTGAAATATCAATTAGGTGTGAGAATCTGAATATTGTAATTGAGGACAAAAATGTAAAGTTAACCTTCTACCTCTGCAGCTTGAATAGCAACTTTCCTCTCCTCCACTTGTGTCACCCGGCCAACCCAAACAAATACCTCAGCACCACAATCCAGTAAGTAGCATTTATTATTTTGCAGAAGCGACTTTGAAAGTTCTCCTTCTACAATCTGGACTTGGCCATCAATAATGCTGATAAAAATGAAGGGCAGTCACCAAGATCAGTCAATAGGTCCAGGTTAATTGAGTACATAATTCAAAACTAAGAAAAGGCATGTAAACGCATGCCAGTCAAACTACTGGCTAAAAAGCAACCAGCTTCACATCTCATTTTATTGTACTTTCTTAAACTCTCTATGGAGGGTGTATTCAATTGGGACTTTTGAAGACTTTGATGGACTTCTTTTAAGTGATGACTTATGTGGATTTCATGGATTTTTTAGAGATTTGTATGGAATTAATGGAAGTCTTTTGTAGACTTTTATAAACTTTCATTTTAAAACTTTTAGAAACTTTTGTAGAATTCAAAAGACTTTTAAAAACTTTCATTTGAAATAGAATTTATGTGGATCTAGAGCAATATTATGAAATTATCATATACGAGGTGATGCTTCTCACCATTCCCC
>CAIGRO010067441.1:0-12466 GCA_903798355.1 Fraxinus baroniana
GTAAACTGTGATATTCAGCGAGCTATACCATAAACTTTGATATTCAGAGAGCTCCACCATAAACCACTGACCAATCGGAATATGAAATACATATACCAAATTTTTTTAGTACTTTCTTTTTTTTCCAAGACCACAGGATTCCATTGCAGACAAGATGCTCCAAAAGTTTCGGAACATAAAGAAAATTAGAAGCTGAAATCATAACAAATAAAAACCATTAGAATCAAACATTTGTTAAAATTGAAAAAACAATATTTGAAAGAAAACAAGTATCAGATGGATATAAATTCGAATCCCCTTTCTTTTGAGGAAGAAATTGCACAGAACTACAGACACAAAAAAAGAAGAGATTAATGATAATTTAATAGTAAACATAAAAAGTCAACACAAAAGAGGGAAACAATTAAACAACTACAAAGTAACATGACTGGAAATCCAATTTTCCTAGGAATTTTGAGTATTTTTGGAACAACCTCAAAGAACTTGCGGAGAATAGGAAAGCATAACTCATAATAAATATACCCGACGTGACTAAATTCGAAATACCTCCGTGATTCAACGACATTTTGGTAATGTTTTCGGAAAACTTTTAAAAAGGTAGTGTTTTTAATTTTATGAGAACGTCACGTATTTTTTTTTCTTGGCGCACACATTTCAAAACAAAAGATTAAAGTAATAACTTTAGCCAAAAAAAAAAAACAATCAATCTAAAAGAATTTGTATTTCGTACAGAAAATTTAGCATAGTTTATTGAACAAATAGATACCCAGATCCCTCAACAATTCACATCTTTCATTCCATTACATTACTATAGCAGATGCATCTCCAACAAAACAAAGTGTGGAAATTTGTTAGATATAGTTACCAGCAGATGGGAGGGAAGAACCTGGAAGAAATCAAGAAATCAACAAAAAACACGATACCCATATGAAAATCAAACAAGTGGAAAAAGAAACCACATTTTCATCTGTAGAAAGAGTGGGGAAAAGTAAAGATCACAGAGTCTCTAAAACTTTACAAAATAATCAAACCCTACACCCGAAGATCTGGCTCTCAAATAACCTAAACATTTTACCGTGCACCATTAAATTCCCAAGAGAAAACAACTATAAGTTGGGTGAAAATATTTCATTTCGATTTGTAGAGGAAAGGAAAGGAAAAAAGCACCATCGATTCAGTTCTAGGGTTTGGTGGTCTAAAAAAAAGCTAAAAAATCTGATAAAAATTCGATGTCTAGAATCTAATATCAAAGGAGGTTTTGATGCGAAGATCAACGAAAAACATTGATTCACAGTAAAAATCTACATTCACTTACCAGAAAATTTTGTTTCAATAATACTTTCGACCGATCTACGATGGAAACTTCAAAAGCTGTAAAAGAAACACAAATATAGAGGATTAGAAATTCTAGGTTTGTGAACATCGAAAAGTTTTTGATAAAATGGTGGGAAAAAAATCGAAGAAAAAAAAAATTTAAAGCGAAGAAGAAGCTCAGGATTGTCGTCAAATGCAGAGTGAGAAACTGAGAAGGGAAAGTGTGTGTGAGAGAGAAACGTCGAGAGACAGAGATGGTGGAGTATGGAGCTTGCGGCGAAATTGGTTAGGGTTACAAATGAGAGAGATGGTGCAGCGGAAGGAGAGACACAGGAAAAAGCAAATAGAGGCAAGTGGAAATGTCGGGAAGAAAAATTAGGGCATTTTGGTTAGCTTGGCTCGATAACGACTCGGCTCGAAAACGGCTAAGCCAAGCTGGCCAAATGGCTTAGAAATAGTGCAAAAAACTTTCCTCTTTTAATATTGTAAAGGATATAATTTTTTTTATTTTTTTTTATTTTTTTATCTTTAAGATAAATGCTTTTGCCAGCCCATGTGAGGCATCCAGGAAAGATGTGACCTTTGCTACCATTCTATACACACATACATCACCGTGAACTTTGCCAGTCTATATCTGTTTCCTCGAATCACCATAGAATCATATACTACTATTTGTAATCAAATACACTTTTTTCTATTTCTTTTAAGCAATTTCTTTTCTTTAGATTCTGAGTTTAATTAAAAGTTAAGGTTTTTTTTTCTCCACCCAAGATTCTCACGGCCCATAGCGTGCGTCTTAGGCAGTGTACCTTTAAAGAAGCATAAACTTCAAGGTTTTCTCTTGGGTCTATACTTTTCAAGCCAAGCTATGACAAATCAAAGGATTCAAGAAATTTTTTTAGTTTATCAGGGTTTTTAGCATAATGTATTTTGAGGGATTCCACAAATGTTAGAATCTAGAACTGGTTTTTAGGTAAAAATGGGATTTAGTGGGTTAGGAATTGGGTTGAGTCTTGTATTTGGTTTTATTCTAATTGGTCTCGTGGCAGAGCTATATTATTTGCTATGGTGGAAGAAGAGAATAGCGAGTAGCAGTGGAGAAATTCAAAGTTTTTCTTGTCTGTTTTGCTGGAAGAAGCCTTATTCTGTGAACAGTAGCCAAGAACAGACAAATACAGTGAAAAATCCAGCAGATTCCATTAATGGGCATGAAGAAATTGACCTAGAATTAGGGTCAAGCAAAGATTTGCTATTGAAAGGCTACGGTGAAGATGGTGTTGAAACTGAACTGATGAGGCTGCACAATCTTTGGGGGCCACCAAGATTTCTCTTCACAATCAAGGAAGAAAGCAAGGAGGATTTGGAGTCTGATGATGGGAAATCAAAGGGTGATAGAAGTAGCAGAAAAAGATCAAGAACAAGAAGTTTGAGTGATCTTTTTATTGGCGTAGATGGAACTGGCACACCATATTTAACCCCTATTTCTTCACCCTCTGTTAAGGCTTTTGATTCTTGTTATAACCATGGATTTAATCCTCTTTTTGAATCATTATCGGAGGCTGAAGTTAATAGATTAAGATCTTCACCTCCTCCAAAATTCAAGTTCTTGAAAGATGCAGAAGACAAGTTATTTAGAAGATTGCTAATGGAAGAAGCTGAGAAAAAAAGGGCCGGGGTTTCAAATTTGAGTGAAGAAGAAAAGAATGGTTCTTTTATGTCATTTATCAATAAGAGCCATAACAAAGAATCACAGGTACTTCCATTGGCTTCTTCTCCAACATTCAGACCAGAACTTGACAAATAATCATCTGCGAAGTAGAATTTTTTTTTTCTTTTTCTTTTTCTTCATTCATTTTTCTTTCATCTGTTAATTCAGATTGTAGAGATGGATTAAATCTGTGTTTCTGTTAGTCTCTTCTGCTAATGGAGAAGATAAATTTATCTTATGTTTCTGTTCTACTTTTAGTTAGGCATGTTTGTCACTGGCCAATATTCTATATGCCAAACATGTTCTTTTGTGCCATACTCTCAATGCCCTCATGATGCTTTGTCGTAGAATTATGAAACAATCTGTGTGAATATCAACAGAGTGCTATTAAAAGGGCAATAATTTCATCTTTCTTGCACTCAAATACTATCTTTCTTATTCATTTTACTGAACAATTTCCCAAATTGAATTCTGAATTTAATTATGAACAATTATACAAATAATCATCATGAAATCTTTTTTAGGGTGTGTTTGGTATAGATTAAAATTAGATCTTTTAGTAGATTGTGATAGAAATTTTTGAAATGTTTGGTTCAAAAGTTGTGAAACGCATAAAAGAAAATGTGAATATTAATTGTTTGATTTTGACTTACATTAAACTCCCCTTTTTTGTTAGCATTGTTTTGTTGACGGCTAACCTTCGGAGCATGTTTGGTCCATTCAATTGGACATTAAGAAAAAGAAAGACGTGTACTCAAGATACAAATGTTCTTTGGATGGTTTCTGATTTTCTTTTTTCGTAAAAGAAAATTATCCAAACGCCATAAAAAAACAATTTCTTAATTTTTAAGTAATTTGTGACTTTTCGGGTAGATGTTCATTTGAAGAGGTTGAGGATGTGTGTAGTTTTGCAAGTAATTATATTGTTGGTTAACTTAAATCATGTTGCCAACTTTATCTAATGTGAAACGCCACGCTCCACTCAAATGTTTGGCATTGGCAAAAGCTTACTTTAAAATGTTATGATATTGGATAAATCGATTTTTTCTTTCTTTTTCATTTTTGTTTTTGGGTCTTTTAATAAAGGGTGGGAAAAGGTTTGAAAAAACTAAAGGGTAGTGTAAAACGGCTGGATTCGGTGCCTCTTTTTTCAGCAAATAAGGTGACAAAGTTGGCAAGTTGGAAAGATAATTCAACTTTTTTCTTGAAAGAAAATGAAAATTCACGCGATTTTGCCCTAAAGTCATTTCACCACGAAATGTAAGATTACATAAAATATGGGGTTTATTTCACTATAGAGTCATAGACTACTTGACTTACACGTGTTTGATTGACTTTATTTTTTATAATAAAATGTTATTTTTCACATAAACTCCAACTTTTATGGTGTTTGACTGTATTTTTCAACTTTTGATCATGTGATTATATTTTTCTCAAAAATAAGGAAAATATTTCTTTCGGGAGGATGATTTTTATTTTTCTGGTAATTCACTGTCTCTCTCTCATCTATCCACTTCCTTTCAAAAAATGGACAAATATAATATTTTCTAATTTGAAAACTAAATTAATTAAACACGTTTAATTAATAATAATTTATTTTTTTGGTAAAATTTAATGAAAAGTCTGAAATAAATTAAAGTTTAGTGGTTAACTGAAACACAGTGCAAATTCGATGGCCATCATTGAAAATAACCCCTAAATAAATTATGAGACATTTAGAATATGAATTGCCGTAAAATCTCATCAATCAACAAAAGTTATCGCAATCAAAGGCGAAATTATTCAAACTCCATTGTCAAATTTTCATACCAACTCTTTTTTACTCCAATAAATAAATATATATTGAGTATTTGATTTAAAGGTTATTATTTGTTTAGGGACTTTGCTGATTTATATATCGTGATTAAAAAGATTCATAGATGGCTTCAAATTCATCAAGCAAAAGAGTAAATTTGACGTTACTGTGGTTGGATTTCATTTGGCATATTACAAGATTCAAAATCAATCATTCAGATTTTAAAACCTAATTTTAATACAGTATAGGTAGCGCACATGAGGATGGTCCCATTTTAATTTGTATTAACAGATTGCAAACGCAATTTGATATAGGGACCACACTCACCTATTATAGATTTTGAATTCAAAATTTATGACCCCTAGGCTATAATTTTTATCTTTTAGGGTTGTGACAAAATATTTGCTGGTAGCCTATTCTTGTGACAGCATGACAGCTTCTCAAAGTTCATGAAAATTAGATTCAAACTTTAGGTGGTGATTTTTTTGACAAATTTGGATTCACCCTCGACTACACGTTCTTGATTATACTGAATTCATGATACAACATTCAAAGGGGTAACAGTATTCATTTGTCCAAAAATTCAATATGAAAACAAACCTCCCGTTTGGTTTAGATAAAAAAATCTGATTTTCAGATGACTAACTGTATCGACCGGACGTGTATAAGAAATTCAAATGACAACATTTAAGTAAATAATCTCTCAAACTCACTTATCAGTGGTTAAGATGAGTGAGTTGGGTATCTCCATAACACGTCGGCCCATGTACTCACACCGTCAGTCACCTCCTTAATTACGGATGCCACCTCGTCCACGCTAACTCGAATCTGCTGCTTGCTATCCCTTTCCCGGACTGTAACTGAGGATTTTGAATCAACTGTAATTGCAAATGGCACTCCAAGTTCATCCGTTCGAGCATATCTCTTTCCTATTGATGTACCTGCATCATGTTATAGATATGAATAGTTGATAACTAATTGCTTATTCTTCAATAGTAAATCAGAGTAATAACTATATGGTTCTAAAAGAGTGTGCACCATGAGATGCCAATTTGTGATGTATACTATGAAAGACTAAAGCATAGCAGTTCATTATGTGTTGAGATACGTGTAAGAAGAAGAAGCAAGGCAGTGGTTATGTGCTGAGCCTGGTGGAGCTGAAGCAGGATAAAGGGGGACTATAATGTCGTCCAGGCCTTATTCATCTCTCGATTGTATGGACCAAACAGAATTAAGAACATTAAAGGGGGTAAGACGATTGTCAGAGAATTGGATAATACCTGCAGGCCTCTGATATTACTGAATCAGACAAACTCTCAAAGGGAAGGGTAAGGCAAGGCACTATTATCGAACAGGGTGTATTGAGGTTTCACAGAATGAAGCCCAAGAGGAGATCAACAACTCACTTCAGTGGATAGTGGGCGACGTAAAGGTTGGGGTACTTCAATACTTAACAGGCAAGGGTGTTCTGGTTGGCTAGCCTATTCAGAATTTCGAGATGCATCAGCGAACAAGATGAGAGCTTTGTCTCCCTAATTAATTGCATCGGTACTGCCACCAAGAATATGGTTCAAGGGGGAAAGGACCAAGGAAAAATGGGTTCCACTGTTCATAGGATCAAGAGATTGAAGAACTGAACAATGAATGATAATGAATCAGAGGGAGGGAGTTTGAAATACTACAGAAGAGGCAGAGAGAGTTTGGTTATCGTTGGGAGAGAGTAATAAAGGGAAAGGGCAGTAACCAATAGGAGGCAATAAATAGGACATTGCTTTTTAGATATTCAAGAATGAAGAGATGTAGAGAGAACAGGGATGATGGAAACGTGAACAAGAACTTGAGAGGTTGAAAAGCTCGGTAAACTATGATGGATAAAAAGAAAAGAAATGATATTAGAAAAGGAACTGTTCTTGTCAGACGATTTCCTGTTAATGAAAAGTTGAACGCACTTTCTTGTCATGTAAATATCAGTCTGCCATTAATGGGGAGGATTTAGATAAGGGGTCATATAAACACAGTTGTTACTCCTTTCCCCCTAAAACTAAGAACATGAGCCTGAGTCTCCATTGGCAAAGTTTCTAATAAATTCTATACTTATCCGCATACCAGACTTTTAAGTACCAAGACATTCCAATAGGATGTCCTGCAAGTTTTTAAGAATTCAAGAACACAACCAAAATTCAGGACAAAAACAGCGAGGGGGAAGAACTAGCAAGCTCACTGGTAAACCTAGACATAAAACACTTTCTGTAGATCATCATTTTGCATGGAGCATACCTGTTATGTCAATCTTGTATGAGATTCCAACAGCAGTCAATGACCTGGCAATGCGTCTGGCAACTTCCTCATATTGTTCATTCTGTACCAGAGGAAATACTGTACATTTGATGGGTGCTATAAGCGGAGGGAAACGGAAGACATTCAACTGTTCATCTCCATCTCTACTAGGTCTGGTATAAAAAGAATGCTCGTACAGACAGTATATAATCCTTCCAATACCAAATGACGGTTCAATCACTGACGGTGTAAAAACCCTTTGATGTTCCTTTTTCTTCTCTTTGGAGATTGACAACATGTTCTTCATTATAGTCACAACCTTGTCAAGAGTACAGACATGAAACTCCGCCTGTCCCTTCTCTTCCAGAATAGCTTTCATTTCCATAGCTTCCTTTTCCTCCATGGCCTATTTAAAGTATGAATGAGAAAATTCATAAATCTTGAAAAGCCAATAGTTGTATATGCGAATGCATTCCATTCACAAATCAAAATGTTGGTCCTGATCACAATTCAAGGCATACTTTTGCTAACTAAAAATACATGGAAACAGATTTCATAAAAAATCTAGACTCTCCAACCTCTTCCCCGAGGTCAAAAACATATAACCATTCCTTCCACATCTCTAAAAAGAACATGATGTCAATCTAAAATAATCAGACTTATCTTATTTCTATGAAAAGTAAAAACTTGAGCATCACTACTAGACAAGAGGGAGATGTCCAAATGTCCAATCCTTTTTCAATCTCCCAGCCAAGTAAAAACAGAGAGAAAAATACGAGAATTTAAACGAAGAACAAAATTGATACATTTGAGGACTGCATACAAGATAGCCTAACAAACATCTAATATTCAAAGGTGGTGCATGCATGGCAAAGTTTAAATTATGAATTAAACTGGCAAAACACACTTTTATCCACACATTCTATGGCCCCACAACTTATTACCCACTTTTTACCCACATTCTGTAGGACCTGCTGCTTAATTATAATTCAAGCACTCCCAAACAAGCACATAGTTTTACCTCCAATGCTTCAACCACCATCCTTTGGTTACCCTTGAAGGCAAGACCAAGCTCTTTCTTCACTGGAGCTATAACAAGTTTCTGGTAAAGATAAAATTAACATGAGATATATAGTTTACAACAATGAAGCACATTATCAAAGCTATCAGATAATGTGTATGCTAGAACAGGCATGTGTGTGAGAGAGAGAGAGACAGAAACCTCCACTTCTTTGGGTTCCAGGAATTTTTCATGAGCCACTAGAGCAACGCCACTTTTATCCTGCATGAAAGTAAAGATGGTCACACACACCACTATAGCATCCACCACGAAGGAGAATAAATGTCCTGTCACTAAGTCACTAGTCATCAAGTGAAACACGGTAAGTATTTGCTATTATCACTTCCTTAAAGATATTCATTCGCGCATTAAAAGGAAATATGGACAGGGGTGCATTCTTAATAAATCAGTGAAATTCTCCATTCCAATATATAGTGTAAACCCCATGCAGTATACAAAGTCAACTGAACTCTTACTGTGTGAGCACGTAAATCATATGCAGATCTGTCGGCAATACCAACACATTCAATCCAACCATAAGAGCATTCGATTTCAGCATCCCAACAGTCTGCAGCATAGTGTGCCATCTCATTTGCCAGATGTTGGCGGAATCGTAAGCGATCTTTGTCAATTCCAAGTTGAGTTAAAAACAAATAGACTCTCCCAATGAAATAACCCAGTGTCTCATTATTGACAATCCCCTAAGCAACAAAGTATCGAAAGTTATTGACAACACAGAGAACAAAATCTCAAACGTACTATAAAGGAATAACCTATACAGGCATATATTAGACCAACCTGAGAAACGGCTTCTCCAATAGGTATTCTCCTTGCTTGTTGTCCGGACACCTGGTCTTCTCTTGGGAACATAAAAAATTCCAACTCTGAAACTTCAGAAAATTTAGGATGAGACTTGTCCTCAGGATCCACAAAGTGCTCAATCTCTGCTAGTGTAAATTCACGGACCCTTAAAAGACCTTGGCGTGGAGAGATCTGCAAAATTTGTATGTTTTCAAATAACACCGATAGCACAAGCAACGTTTATAGCAAATATGAGAAAAAAATAGAAAAAATAGATTAATTTAAGATAATTAAAAAGGCTTTTTAAGACACTGCATAGTTATATTTAAACGCAGCAAATTAGAAAAAGTGTACAGTTTGCTGGACTCTCCAAAGCATCCGAGTCTCAATTTTCACAAGGGCTGATACCAAGGGAATAGGCTTCGCATTAAAGAGACTCAAAGCAATCATGTGTATTTCTTGTTTTTACTGGGCTAAAGTTAGAAAATATAAACTAACAGTCATTTTTGCCATTCGCTACAACAATTGCAGTCGATGAGCCTCAATCAACAGAGCAGCAGGTGATTTTGTTGGAAGACTTACATATAAAAATATATATTTAACACTACTACATTTGTGATGTAGCATCAAGTTATCTCAGTTTCAGATGTATAATATATCCTGTGAATGCTTAATCCCAGACATGCGTGCAACAAAGCAAGCATTATGAAAGAATTTGAGACCTCGTTTCTAAAAGCTTGACCAATCTGTGCAGCTGCAAAAGGAAGCTTGTTCCCATTATAGTAGTACAAGTCTTTGAAATTCACAAAAATACCTTGAGCAGTCTCAGGGCGCATGTACCTGCAATCAATTAGCCATCAAAAATCAACTTAAAAAAAGATTTATATTAAGAAATCGTTAAATTAATGCAATCAGTACAAAATTGCATAATCCGATGTATAAATACACATTCTCACCCAGGGCTCAAACCAGATGGCCCTATTGATGTCTGAAACATGAGATTGAAAGGATAGGGGTCAGAGAGGTGGTTCCTCGTATCTGGAGCTGAAATGCCATATTCCTTGATCTTTGCACCAAGCTCTTCAGCAGAGAGGTCGTCCAACACAGCAAGCACATGCCTCAATTCTGTTGCCTTATCCGCACTTAGATTAGGATCTTTCTCAAGCTTTTCTTTGCAATAATCCTTTAGCAGGTGATCTGCTCTGTAACAGGTTCCAGTTTTTTCATCTTTAACCATAAGGTCAGTGAACTTATCAACATGGCCTGATGCCTTCAGCACAATCTCTGGTGTAACACAAGGGCAGTCAACTTCTAACATATTTTCTTCAAGGACAAAATGCTGCAGCATTGAATAACGTGTTAGCTGGGAAAAGTAGATATTTAAAACATGAAGGGGCAGTAATTGAGATGCAGCAAAAACCAAAGAAAAAAAGAAAGAAAGAATCTGTATCACACAGGAATGTATCACCAGCATAGAGAAGAGCCAATTAACTGCTGTTCTTATACTGTCCCATATAAATTGAGATAAAATATAGTATTCGTGCATGGAATCTAATATTAACTTGAATAAATTGAGGCATAAGTCTCAATAAACTAGAAGTACCATGCAGAGCATTGAAGCTTCTGAAACTATCTAATTAATATTTAAATCATATCAAAGTTGAATCAAATCGACATTTTTTTGTATTATATAGTTAACCAAAATCTTAGTTGTGAAAGGCATGCCAAGCGCAAAGGACAGAAATATGCAAATTTGGACTCTCTTTCGGGGTTGAAGTGAAGGCAATTCCTGAAGTTTATTATTTTCACGACTTATCCTCCCTACTCAATAAACGAGTGCTTCTTTTCCATGTAAATTTAGCAACTTTGCCACATTAGTAAAGTTCGCACAATTTTGAGCGAGTCACCCCCTCTCCCTCCGGTACCTACTGATGATTTTGCTAAGTTTGTGCTTTATCGAGTTCGTGGTGAATAAAATCAAGAGACGCCCATTGCTACATATACCAATTGACAAAAAGACTACGCATAAATTCTTACTAGCCTTAATCCTAAGTAAAGAAACAAAACTGCACTTGCGTATCATGGCATGAAAACAAAAACATTAAGCAATTAATTTAAGAATCCTAAGGTAACAATAGCTGAGAAAATGAACAAGTTCCAGTGGTACTGACCTGACGCCAGAAGGCGAGGACGTTAGACTTAACGGCGCAACCGGGGGGTCCATAATCGTAGAGGCCAGCAACGCCACGGTAGATCTTGAAAGAAGGGATGTAAAACAAACGGCGTTCGAGGGTATTACCGACGGCCTGTCGGAATGCCTCTCTGTTGTTAGCGGCGTCCATTTCTGAGGGCAAAAATCAGAAACCCTCCCTCAGCTAAATATCAGCTCAAGGTTTCTTAGGTCACGCTGTGAAATAAATGCCTTCTTTAAAGAGAAAGTTACATTATTCTTTTTATTATTTTTTTTTTTAAAAAAATCTCTTCTTCAAAGTGATTTACTTTACTTAAGTAAATTTAATTATTTAACTTAAAAAAAATGTCTACTTGTTTTGTAGTTCGGCATCGATTCGATGGTGCTATTGCTAACATGTAATTTGTTCTATTTTCTAACGTCTAGTATTACTTTTAATTCTGTAATTAATTAATTTCATTTGGTTGAAAGAGAAGGGAATAATGAATATGATAAGAGTGGACCGGGCATACGCGGAGCCGGTGAGTTGAGTTTGACGTGTATTTACATAAATAAAAAGAGCAATGTTATTTAGTTTTATTGAAGTTGCAATCTCAATTCAAATGACGTTGATATAAAATTCTTTTAAACTATCATCTAACGCAATCTAGACTGAAGTTGTAATCTCGGTATGGTTACATGAGATTATTCAAATAAAAAACATTAAAAATGAAAGTAAGAAAAGGAAAATAATCTAACCTGGTTTTGGATAATTGGGTTTTGATGAAAAAATGGCAGTTAGGCTGCTTCTTTTCACGCTTAACCTTTTAATTATTCGAATCATCCCCTTCTCTTACGCCAACTACCTTTCTTTCTTTTCGTTTGAGAGAGTGTTCAGGGAAGAAGAATGAAGAAAAATGAAGAGAGTGTGGACATTGTGGCCGGCTACAAGCTCTACGATATGTACATTTGGGCTGAAAAGCTAGCCCAACCCATTAAATATCCAACAAAACTCAAAGTCAGAGTACCTTATCCTTTTTTTTTTTTTTTTTGGCAGCTTTACCATATTCAAATACAAATTTCATAAATCATAAATTTTATTCAAATAACTTGAAAAAGTTTAAATTATACTATATTCAATTTTTATTATTATTAACAGAATGTGCATGATTTTCGGGACCCTTTCTTATTAGAGAATTGTATATCAATGAGACTCACTCGATACTGGTATTATTTGTCTTTAACTTCCCTGTTGGACCTGAACTCGGTTCAGTGGGTGCTCCCATAATTTGGTATAAACGCATTCTGAAAATGCGACTTTATTAAATCAAAGAATGGCTT
>CAIGRO010067474.1:0-15191 GCA_903798355.1 Fraxinus baroniana
TTGGATTAATAAATTGATTATTTATTTATTTATTTATTTAAACGAATAAACCTATCACTTTTGTTTTTACTTATTTTTTATGAAATTATGTAGTGATAGATCCCCGCATGCTATGGTTTAAGTGCCTTTTCAAATAATTGAAAAAGCATAAAACTCATTTTTTTTTTTCTTTCAATGTAACTCGTTGGTTGAGTTTACATGTGTTTATATTCTTGTACAAATAACTTTGTATCATTTGTTGGAGAAAAATATTATATTGTTATACAAAAAATATCGAGCAAATTTCATGAAAAAGCTTATCCCGATGTCTCCAACCACCACCATCCACGGTCTTCTCGATGCCACCAACCACCACTGTCCTCCACCATTCCACCATGAATTTAGATGAGACCACCACCATAAATCACTTATCGCCTAACTCCCACAATCACAATCCACCACCGTTATCGCTTATCCCTAATCCCCATGGTTGGTTCAAGTATTATGGGAGTTCGGCGGTCGCCTATTGAAGGCTGCCTCCCCATTTTTAAATTTATATATTTTCTCATTTTTTTCATTATAAAAATTCTGTCAATAATTAATAACATTAGAAATAAATAAAAATTACAAATAGTTTTAGTTCGTAATATTAAAAAAATAAATAGTTTAAAAAATTTAATTTGTCAAGAAAAAATGTGAAAAAATTAGATTAAGTAATTTGGGGAAGAATTTGATTTTTAAGGTTATTTGTGAAACTTTTCCTAATTCTAATTCTTGTTCGAGAATGAAAATTGAAAAGTAAATGAAAAAGTGGAAATAGTTAAGTTGGGCTAGAAAAGGTTGATCCACGTACCTGTATTATCAAAGTATTATTGGGCTTCTGCAGTTTGAACGAAAATAAATTTTCATCCCAATATCTCTAATATATAAAACATAAGTAATAATCATTATTTGAACGATTTTATCCATACTATAATTCAATTATTTCAATAATACCCAATTTTTTTTCAATATGTATTTAATTTACAAACTTTAATAAATAGTTATTTAATTCTTAATTAATTAACATTAACATTCATTTAATTAATATTAATTAAAATTTCACGCCCTTATTATTTATTCTTAATTAATTAACTTTCACATTTGTTTAATTAATATTAATTAGAATTCCACATTCAAGAATACAGTTCATTATTCATGTCCATGTATGTTAATTAGCATCTATTTTTACTAAATTGAAAATTAAATTATATTCATTTAATATAAATTATTTAACATTCATGTTCACGTATATATTTCTTGGTGTTAATTCTAAATTAATTAATATTCACATTAATTCATGAATTTATTTAATATAAATTATTTAACATTCATTATCACGTATATATTTATTGGTATTAATTATAAATTAATTAGCATTCACCTTAATTCATGTATCATATTTACCATTTATCTTCATTTATGCATTTAGTTGTAATTTTAATACTCACATTCAAGTATGTGTTTCACTATTTATATGCATGCATAATAATGAAGATTTGTTTTCAGGACTCATATTTAGATCAAAAAGGTAAATATATGGTCAAATATTACTTGCATAATACTTATAAATCATTTCAAAATAATGTGCAACACACGTTCAACTCTGATTAATATTATTAGAAGAAACACGTTCACCTCTGACTAGTATTATTAAAAACAAAAAGTTCAACCAGGCCCAATATTCAATCGACAAATGTATCGCTAACATACACCAGAATTTGGGACGTGTTAGGTATAAATTCATATCGATTAAATATAAAAATAACAATTCATGTTTAAGAATTCATGTTACTTTTCTTAACGTTGTTGAACTAAAAGAGCTCAATAAAAATGAAAATGAAGTGAAAGTTAAATTACTCGTACTCTCACTTTCCTCATTTATTTAGTTTTTTTCCTTTGTGGGTGAAATGGGTAAGGTCGGTGAGTCGCAAAGAATGTTAAGATTCTTGTTTAGGCACAATCCATTATGCATATGCATTTGCTTTGGGACACGTTCATCAAACTTGGTTCTAAGCATTAGTTCCATTGTCAGTGGGGATTACAATTAGATTTTTAGTAGATTTTGATAATGGTTGATGAAATATGTGGTTGAAAAGTTGTGAGTACTATAAAATATATGGTTAAAATTAGCCGTTGATTTTTACTTAAATTAAAATCTAAATTTTATTTTTTACCAACCAATATGTTATAGTGCAGGGATTAATTTCACCATTAAACTCGATTACATAAATTCATGATAAAATTTATCTACTATAAAATTCAATACAATCAATATGGGTGTGGCAACAGGATCGAGCTGCTCATGGACTCAGCTCGAACTCATTTTGAGACGAGCCACGAACAAAATCGGACACCCTTTTTTGAGGAGCTCACTTTTTGGACTTGTTTTATTAATTTATTAAAAAATGAGTTAATTTGCGATGGTTCAGCTCGCCCCCATGAGCCTCACAGTCCAAAGGGCCGAATTGAGCTTAATTTGTGGATTTGAGTTGAGCTCAGGTGTTCAAGAGTTGAGTAGGCTCGATTTGATCCATCGTTATTGCTATCACAATTTCATACAACATATTTGTCCCTTGATTGATAATAACGGCAATTTTTTTTTCAAAATAATAAATCAATAGGATAAAACCACGAATTTCAAATAATTAGTAATTCTTAATTTGCACGTACTTTTATTTGTCTTATTCCTTGTATACATTTTATAATTCTTAATTATTGTCTTATTATGCATAATTCTTGTAATTTATGATCTAATGGGACAAGCCCTTCAAATCTGATCCATAAGCCCAATTTGCTGTCATAAATCTTGAAACACACAAAACAGACGAGTAAAACATCACCCACACCTCAAAGATACACTACAGTGAGCGCACATTGTAACTCGCCCACTCTTTGTCTAGCTTCTTCACAGTATAACTAATAACCCCACCTACCAATTCCTAGTCCTCATCCATGATGCTCTTCGAGATGTCCCTTTTGAGCCCAACCATTATTTACCCACGTCACTGTCAATTTCTTGACACCCAAAATTACATTAAATACTACATTGTAGTGTCAACCTCTTAGGAAAGCTTTTGGGAGTTTCTTCTTTACTGCTTTGCCTTTTTCCTCGCTTCTTGACAAGTAAAAGAGCTTTTTACTGTGCTTGTGCTTTTGTAGAGAATTGTGGGGTTGTTTTCTTTTGAGCCATTATTGTCATTAACTGTTAGTTCTGTTTGACTGAGTACCTTTTTCACTGCATATCGAAAATGTAGGTTTTACTGTCAAGAAAGTTGGATTCCTTTTTATTGTTGCTTTTGGGGTTAGTTAAAAAGTTGAGTTGGGCGTGTATTTATTGTGGAATGATTTGTTGAAATTATTGCAATTCTGTTGAGTTCAGCTACTGTGTAGTTCGAATGGTTGCGTCACTGAGGAGGAATACCTTTTCGAGATTTTGTTTCTGTGGAAAAAAATGTTTTGTACTTTGAGTTTTGTTGTTGCAGTTTCATATTTTGGAATTGATTATCATATTTGTGAATTTATTTGTCTACATAGCTTTTCAATTTCTTGAAGTTATATGGAGTTTTTTCTTGAAATTCTTTAGCAGCTTTCTTCTATTTCAGCCCACAATTCCAACATATATTCATTGGTTTTGGGATATTGGGAAGGATGCAGTCCATTTGTTTTGTATTACTGTTGTTGGTAAAAATAGCAGTTGGGAAATTAGACACAGATGCATTGGTGGAGTTAAAAAAGGGAATTCAGAGAGACCCTATAGGGAAAGTTCTTGATTCATGGGATCCCAAGTCATTGGCACCTGATGGATGCCCCAAGGATTGGTTTGGTATAAGTTGCATTGATGGCCGGGTGATTTCAATCACACTGAATGATTTAGGTCTGGTTGGAGAATTTAGTTTCCCTGCTATTTCCGGACTCCAAATGCTTCGCAACTTATCCATTTCTAATAATCAATTCAGTGGCATTATCTCAAAAGAGGTCGGTTTAATTGAATCATTGGCAAGTTTTGATCTTTCTCGAAATTTGTTTACTGGATCAATACCCTCTCCATTAACCAGTTTAAAGAAATTGGTTCTCTTAAATCTTTCATCAAACAACTTGGCTGGAGAAATTCCCTCTGGTTTTACTGGATTTGAGCTGTTAAAGTATCTGGATTTGCGCTCTAATGATTTTTCAGGAAATGTCATGGGCCTTTTGGCTCAATTAGGTGGTGTGATGTATGTTGACCTAAGCAGCAATAATTTTTCGGGATCCTTGGACCTTGGAATAGGGACTTCGGATTTTGTTTCTTCAATTCAGTATTTAAATATCAGTCATAATAACTTGACTGGAGAGCTCTTCCCTCATGATGGAATGCCATATTTCGACAGTCTAGAGGTGTTTGATGCAAGTAATAATCATTTTGTTGGAAATGTTCCTTCGTTTACTTTTATTGTCTCCCTCCGAGTTATCAAGCTTAGCAACAATCAGTTGTCTGGATCACTGCCACAAGGTCTTTTGCAGGAGAGCTCTATGGTCTTGTCTGAATTAGATCTCAGCCTTAATCAGATTGAAGGTATGTTGGTTTTAAGGCATTACTATAACCGTTTCAATTTACTACTGTGATTGTCCAATGGCATGTTTTATCAGAGTTTAATGGTGTCTTCGATCAAACCATTTTTAGATTATCTACTGCTAAATGTTTCACTCATAATAGGTTGCCATATAAAAAATTGTTTTAAAGAGACAAAAATATTACCATATGAAAAACGAAAAATTGTTGCATTGGCTAATATGGCTGAAAACATGTGTGAGTTTCCTTATCATAATGCCAATATCAAATCTAGCACTGTGGAATTGGATCGAATTCACAGACTTCAGAAATTATGTGTGTAAAACATCGGTTGTATTATAAAATCTTGCCAAAGATATGTGAAGGAATAAGTCTATTTATATTCTTTTGGCTGATAGAAAGGGAGAAAAGCAATTAATGAATCCAAAATCAATACTGTTGAAGAGCGATCTCCATGTAAAACCATGGACATGAATCTGCGAATGTGTTTTGAAATAATAATTATTTTTGGAAGACAAGAATCCTTGTTAGGATGCTTGGCCAACAAAAAAAAAAAACAGAAGGATGGAGAGAGGGTAAGGAATGGCTTCATTTTTACATTACGCCTATGACCTTGTGCCCATGACAATTTTTGTGGCCATGGGAGAGGGGGAAAAGAGAAGAATAGGGGGAGATAGAAGGAGGGAGATAAAAAGGGGGGAAGGATTAGACAGACTGGAGAGAAATTGGGAAAGAAAGTATCAATTTTTATTCATATCAAGTTCTATGTATTACAACGCATAAGCCCCTATATATAAGATCCTATTCTAAGATAGAAACATCTAATAAATTTTGTTAATCAAACTCTAATAACGTTTCATAAAATAGGCATCAAATTTGGAAACTAACTTAAATAAAATCTCTACTAATATTTCCACCAGTATGTTTGATAGTTTAAGATGGAGTGCTTCTCATAAATGGTTCATGATATTGTCTATTCAAGTTTTTGGTTTGCTTCTTTTCTTATATTACTTCTGCAATTCCAATACTCAATTAAGTTGCTTGTTGTTTCTCTTCTGACAGGTCCTGTAGGAAGTATTACTTCTGGGAATCTGAAGAATCTAAATTTGTCTTGTAACAGGCTATCAGGTCTGTTGCCTGCCAGAGTAGGGCATTGTTCTGTCATAGATCTGAGTAATAATATGCTCACGGGAAACTTCTCCAAAATTCAGAGTTGGGGAAATTATGTTGAGGTTATTGCATTAAGCTCTAATGCATTGACAGGGACATTGCCGAACCGAACGTCTCAATTCTTGAGGCTTACTTCATTAAAGATTTCCAACAACTCGCTAGAAGGTGTTATCCCGCCTATTCTAGGAACATATCCAGAGTTAAAAGAAATTGATTTTAGCCTTAATCAACTTAACGGTTTCCTCCTTCCTAGCCTTTTTAACTCAACAAAATTGACCGCGATTAACTTCTCTTTCAACAACTTCGCTGGCACAATTCCAATTCAGGCTCTTATCAACCAAAATTACAGCCTGGAATCTCTTGATCTGTCACATAATGCACTTACAGGAAATTTTCCCCCTGAGCTTGGTAAGTTTCAGAATTTGGTACATCTTGACTTATCTAACAACCATCTTGAAGGTGACATCCCTGATGATCTCCCGGGCACAATGAGAGGATTTAATGTATCTTACAATAATCTCTCTGGAGTTGTACCAAAAAACTTGGAAAGGTTTCCCGGTTCAGCATTTCATCCTGGAAATTCCTTCCTCGTACTCCAGAATGATGCAACGTCACCAAAAATTGGACCCAGTCTAAGTTTTGGGAGGCATCATACTCAAACGAAATCTGCTATCAGGGCTGCCCTTATTGCTTGCCTGGTTGCTGGTGCTTCTGTTATAGCTTTATTGACATTGATGATCTACTGCAGAACCCATCGAGCACGTGGAGAGAAGACAACCTCAAAAGACTCCAGTGTAAAGAAAGGTAAGTAGTAGACAAGATTTCTCCTAGTCATGATACATCATTATTTCGATAATACTGTGATCCTGCGAGAACTTATATTTTGTTATCCTACAGATTTATCTTCATTTCAAATCGAATCTGGTTCTCATCCTCAAGCCATCTCATCAGCTATACGTGGATCCAAAGATCAAAACCTTCCTGAATCAACTAGTAAATCTGCGATGTCAGCTGCTGACTCATCACCTTCACAGATTCAGCATCTATCTGAAAATCCCAGTACGCTCAAGGTTTGTTCTCCAGATAAACTGGCTGGAGATCTACATCTTTTTGATGACTCCTTGAAATTCACTGCAGAAGAGTTATCATCTGCACCTGCAGAAGTTATCGGTATGAGTTGCCATGGAACATTGTACAAGGCTGTGCTTGGTTCAGGTCATGAGTTGGCTGTAAGATGGCTAAAAGAAGGGATAGCGAAAGGTAGAAAAGAATTTGCGAGAGAAGCAAAGAAACTAGGAAATATTAGACATCCAAATTTGGTTTCCCTTCAGGGTTTCTATTGGGGTCCCAAAGAGCATGAGAAGCTAATCATATCTAATTATATTAATGCTCCATGTCTGGCACTCTATCTACACGGTATACTTCCCAACTTTCAGGTTTCCATTTCCTCAATGCTACCCGAAATATGCGTTCTATTTTTCAGTTACACATAAATTTAGAAACTCTTCTAGCTAGATCATTGATTTGCTATATTTTTTCAGTAAATGGTTAACCTAGCGTCCTCTTCAATGTAATCTGCAGAGACAGATCCCAGAGCACTCCCTCCACTGTCTCTCAATGAAAGGCTCAAAATCACTCTTGATGTCGCTCGATGTCTTAGTTACCTACATAACGAAGGTGCCATACCTCATGGCAATCTGAAATCCACTAACATTTTAATTGAAATTTCTAACATAAACGCACTTCTGACCGATTATAGTCTCCATCGGTTATTGACATCAACTGGGACAGCCGAACAGGTGTTAAATGCAGGTGCTCTTGGCTACATGCCACCTGAATTCACTTGTACAAGTAAACCTTGCCCGTCATTAAAGAGTGATGTATATGCTTTTGGGGTTATTCTGCTTGAGCTCTTGACGGGAAAGAATCCTGCAGAAATTGTTCCTTGTGAGCCAGAAGTGATGGACCTAACAGAATGGGTTAGGCTTATGGCTGCAGAGAACCGATCAGTTGAGTGTTTTGATCAACAGATCGTAGAAACAAGAAACACGGAGCACCCGCTGAAAATTCTTGACACGCTGCTTCAGATTGCTCTCAAATGTATCCTTCCTGCAGCAGAAAGGCCTGACATGAAGATGGTTTACGAAGATCTTTCCTCTATAGGATGATAACATGCCAAAAGTACATCAGAAACTTCATTTGACCGCGAGTTTTGTTGCTAATCATTTGGCTGTTCTCTGTTATTATTCATGTAGTTGTGTAGTTCAAATTCATTTCTTGATTAGCACTTTAGAATTGATCTTGTAACTGAGGGGAAAAACATAAAATTCTTTGTGCGTGGCAAGTTGATTCTTTCAGTGCGTCGAGTTGTAATTTGGGTCGCAGCATTTCTTCTGTAAACTAAATTACGACAATGTTCCGTGTATCTATGGAGATTTTAGTTCAAACTGAAATTGTTTTCTGTGGATTGTCAAACCATTCTGATCAGTCGGGCCACATTCTTTGGCTTGACTAATGGAAAAGGTGATGTGGTCGTCAAGTTATTCGCCAACTAGACTATCCCGTTGGCTTTTCCATTAGTCAAACTAAGCCCGTCTGATTGCATTTAAAATTAAAATTTCAACTGTTGCCAAGCCAAAATTGCACCGTTGTTTCTCACCAATTTCCAAGATAATTTGACTTGCAGCCGCAATAATGGACCGCAATAATGACAAAATGATGTTTCTGCCCTTAAGATTTAATTGATTTTGCGTGACAAATGGGCTTCTTCGGTATTTCATTCTGTCAATGTCAGATTTTGCTGTAAGATGTGCTCCATTCTGCTTTTAGGAAATGGTCATTTAATTGCTTAAAATTGTGAAGGAAACGCTCTCGGACACACCCTGAGATTAAGAAAATAAATGGACAAGTAATAACTCGGAGAGACATCTCAAAGCTCTGTCGAGTTTTTACTGGTAGATGCGAGAGGTTCACTGAAGGGTGAGTGTACATATGGTAACATGTATGCAAGAGAAGCATAATTTGCACAAAAATAAATATAATCAGAGCTTTCCATGACACATCAAACAAAGAACATAGACAAACTAAATTATGTTATCGTTAATTTTGAAATTGACTACATAAATTATGTCTTGTCATTCTGAAATGTTCAGTTTATCGTTGGATCTACTCGAAAACTCAAAGCAACTAGATTCTTAACAACTTAACGGATAATGTTATTTTTGATTAGCCCTCATCTTCTAACATATTCTACCGAGATTATGAACACGAGTCTCTTAAGATGTCATCTTTCTTAACATATTTTATTTCTTATCTTATTCGTTTCAATATCTCGATACGTCCATCTTAATATTATGCTTCATTCACATAACATCTTATCCATTAAGAGCAAGGCATTCATCATTTCTTTGTTTTGAAACATAATTAAATAACCTTAATCCTATGATGGCTAGCCGGAGAGGTTTGAATGGATCAACATAATTAAAATAATAATCTTATTTTTATGTATTTTGTTGTTTAGAGAAATATTGAATTTGCATGATTAGACACATTCTAAAAAACTCCACCAATTGTCTCATAATTAAGCTTGTATCACTTCCTTGTTAACTCAAGTAAGTATTACTTGGTCAAGATATTAATAAAATAAAAAATGCAATTAAATTGTCTGTCTTATTATGGCGAGAGTCGAGAGATGCTACAGTTATAGGAAAAAAATTCTCTAAAAATGACAGAATACACACATGGGGGTGAGTCCCATTTTTTTATAATAATATTTTACTCACAAGGGGCCAACTCCCCATGTGAGTATTCTGTCATTTTTACAGAAGAAACAGTTCTGTACAAGTGGATAATTCCTATTATGACAAAGATTTGACATGTACCATGTAGGTGTGTATATTTGACATGCTAGACTCAACGTGAAATGTTTGTTCTTTATCCTATTCACCATTTGGTAGTTGAAAACTGAAAATACTAGAGCTTAGTTTAAGTTGCACTTTGAAGCACAAAGTATAGCATGTTTGGATGTGCTTATATAATCAAATACGATATTTAAAGTTATTTTCTTCACTAACGAATCTTATTTTTCAAGAAAAAAAGTATTTTTTAAGTACAAGCTTACGTGTTGAGAAAATAAGAATCCAAGC
Organism: Fraxinus baroniana; assembly: GCA_903798355.1. Taxonomy (NCBI): domain Eukaryota; kingdom Viridiplantae; phylum Streptophyta; class Magnoliopsida; order Lamiales; family Oleaceae; genus Fraxinus; species Fraxinus baroniana. The sequence goes on from CAIGRO010067474.1 coordinate 9,886, forward strand.
ATTGGCTGTGGAGTGAGCCTTGAAATTCTCTCTTTATTGATCGATTAACAACTTCATAGAAAAATAATTCAATTTTCGTATGTAGTAATTACTTATGATATAAGCTAGTAATTTTATATGAAAACTTAAAAGGAGAAAATATTCAAATGAGTTAATTGTACCCTTGGCATTGGTAATCACGCTCAATTTGAATGTTTCTACAATGGATTGTTTTCTCATCACCTCTTCGCAATTATGTATTTATAACTAGTGGTGGCAACGAGCCGAGCCAAGTCGAAAAAAAAAAAAAGCTCGAGCCGAGCTCGAGCTTTTTTAGGCCGGAGCCGAGCCGAACCGAGCTCGGCCAAAAAAAATTAAGGCTCGGCCCGAGCTTTCGCCTCGAGCCTTTGCGGGCCGAGCCGGCTCGATTTTTTGAATTTTTTTTTTAAAATAAAAATCTTCAAANAAAAGCTCGAGCCGAGCTCGAGCTTTTTTAGGCCGGAGCCGAGCCGAACCGAGCTCGGCCAAAAAAAATTAAGGCTCGGCCCGAGCTTTCGCCTCGAGCCTTTGCGGGCCGAGCCGGCTCGATTTTTTGAATTTTTTTTTTAAAATAAAAATCTTCAAATGACAGCTTAATTTAAGCTGCCTGCGCAGGCAGCTTAATAAGCTGCCATCGGGCCCGGCTCTGGCTTATTACGGGCCGAGCCCGAGCCCGAGCCGACGAGCTCTTTTGCCACCACTATTTATATCCATTTGAACTCTTCTTGATTTAGAATTTTACTCTATTCTTATATTTGTCTTTACATCGTAAATAATAAATTTATTAGTGAATGACAATTGTACTTAGTGATGACAAAAAAAATCGCCCCGCTCCGACGTTGCCCCGACCCGACGGGTTGGTGGGGTGAGGTGGGGCGGGGAGGGGGTGCCCCGCCCTGAAGCGCCCCGAACCCACCACTTGAAGAATAAAAAAAATTATTAACTACAAATAAAAAATAAAAAAATTAGTTAACTGAAAATTTTTGAAAAAAAAAATTAAATGGGACAAGCCCACACCCCGAACCCGCCTCGTCTCAGGTGGGGCGGGGGCGAGGTGGGGGAGTGACAGAGCGGGGGTGCCCTACCCCGAATCCGCCCCATTGTCATTTCTAATTGTACTCTTATCATTCCCTATAAATATAGGACTTTAGTTCTCAATATAATACACACAAGTTTACCGGCTTTTATTCCCTAAAAATCGTTAGAAGGTAATAATTTTTATAAGCAAAATAATTTATCACGTATGCCGAAATTAATTTAGTGACATGTGAATTTTTTTCTATATACATATGCATTAATTCTCAGTTTTTTTTTACATGAGAATTTTTTTTTACACATATATATTAATTCTGCACCAATCATTGCTTTTTGATTCATACCTTAAATTCATGCCTTTTGAATTTTGATATGTGGAATCCATACCTTTAACTTCTATGTATGTGAAATTCATTTTGAAGTTATTCATGTATTTAATTTCTACGTATATGAATTCACGTGTTTGGTATCTTTTACATGTTGGTAAAAGATTTAGTCAATTATGTTAACTTCTATATATATAAAGGTTTTTTTTTTCCTAATACATGTTTGATGATTAATTTTTAGATTACACTTGTTTGTATGGTAATTAATATTTTTAACGTGATTCAATATCTTTAGATGTCCCTTTATAATCTATGATATTGTTGCTCTAGAAGTAGAACAACATTATAATTAATATTTTAGAAGAATATTATTTGCTCATGAAATTTTAAAATATTGATATATTACTCTTAAAAACGTAATAATAAAATATAACATGATCTCGAAATAGCATATTATAATTCTCAATACTAATTTTATTTAGATTTTATTTGCTCTTGAAGAGCATAACTAAATAAATTAAATTGTGTTTTAATTCATGAAAAATAAATTCTTATACAATTTATTATTTCAAATAATGTTATGTCATTGCTCCTGAAGATAATGATACTCCGATTCCAATATTTCAGAAGAATATTTATGTATTGCTCTTGAAGAAGCAAATATATAACTCCTGGAGAGCTAATGTTTCGAAATAATAATTCGATGATACTCCCGAAGTAGAATAACATTATAATTAATATCCTTAAAGAATAAAAGAGTAAATCCTTACATAATTACTCTAAACAATAATATGTTATTACTTCTGAAAAGCGTGATATTATTGTTATTCTATAACGAAATACGATTCAGATATTTAAATATTTCAAAAGAACATTGCAGAATTGTTTGAATAAATTAATACAAATCAATATTTTTTTTAAAAATTGCGTTGTTCTGAAAGAAGTACAATTTTATATTTATTAATATATTTGAAGAATATTATGTGGTTATTTTTTAAGAATCACAATTTAGACATTTCAATGTAAATATTGTATTGATATTGGAAAATGCAATTTTAATTAATTGCTTCTAAAAAACAATAGTTTATTTATATCAATATTCCAAGAGAATAATTCCTGAAGAATATTGTTTTGAGACTATAGAAGAGTCAATATTTATATTGCATCATATGAAAGGATAAATTTACTATTACTTATAATTTGTTCTCCATTAAATAAAAGAAAAAAACTTACAAAGTTTTTAATATAGTTTCTTAATTGGTATTCTACACTGAACTCTAGTGATCATTTTGATAAATATTGTATTGAACTAGAAGTTTAATAACTTTTATATTTTATTGTTTGGCATGCACGATTGGACCATCACTAAATCAACAATGACGCGAAATTAAAAACTCAAATGGATATTCAACGAAGAACCAAAAGATTTTTCAATCAAATGAAACTCTACATAATGTTTGTTCTCGTTTATGAAAATAGGTCATCACCAGCTAATAGAGATTGAATTTCCTGTATTGCTGAAAATTAATTAGGTTGATACATGAGATTCCGTCACATTCCATACTGACCATCTAAATATTATTTGTATCTAATAAATTTGATACATCTACTAGATGATTCATGATTGTATGGTGTTCGCAACATGAAGTTTGCGAAATGTACTACTCAAATTATTAGCATAAAGACGATGTGTCTTATTAATGCTGGTGAGCCTAAATCCCAATGTTTTAATAAGTGTTAAATGAAATGTCGATAAATGGTTTAATATTATTATTTGTTAAACGTCTTCAATTAATTTAATTGAAGACAAAGTACTTTCATTTCTATTTATAGAATTTTATTATGCATCATGCCAGCATCATAGTTCTTCCTATTATAATTTGCTCATGGTCAGAGCCTAATTTTTCCATCTAATTATTTTTTAAGTGCATTATATGTAAAAGTAATCCACCACAATGCATTGAGATAGAAAGTAAAAAATGCTGAGAATAAATGAGTAGTTTGAATCTTTATTTAAAATGGATGACATTTTGTAAGGTGAGTTGTTAATTGTTAATTTGATTAGACAATTTTCTCAATATTAGGGGAAGGAAATAAGAAGTTGGAAATAATGTAGAAATACATTATTATCCTTGCAAAAGATAATTCGAATCGGAAGTTTGAAGGATAATTCATTTAGATACATTTATTGATCATAGAGACTAAAAATTTCACATACCAACTTTAAATGCTCTAACTCGAATTGACTTATGGAAGGACAGTTCGTTAATATTATATTTGAAAAATTTATGGCACACTTGAAGTGTGATGATATTCGATTCTAATATAAAAATATTCAAACGAAAATAGAGCAATTAACAAAAATAGTCCGATAATTTTGTATGAAAATAATGCTACTTGTTTTGCACAACTCAAAGTGGTCTATATCAAATATGACATGACGAAACATATTTTTTTGAAATTCTTTCATAAACACGAGTTTCAAAATAATGGCGACATCAATGTTCAACAAATTCACTAAAGTAACAATGTGACCGATTTATTTACAAAAAAATGCCAACATTTAGATTCAAGAAATTGGTTCACATGATTGGGATGCGTCGACTCAAAGACTTTAAGTGATCAATATTAAGGGGAGTAGCTTACTCTTTTTCATTCGTTTATGTTTTGTCTCATTGGATTTATTCTGGCAAGGTTTTAATGAGGCAGAATTTATCTTTAATATTTCAAAATAACTGTATTATTTTTCATTTGTTTGATTTTTGTCCCATTGAATTTTTATCAAACATGATTTTAACGAAACATATATTTTATAATATGTCATTCAAGGAGGAATATTGTACATGGTAAGTTTATTAGTGAATGACAATTGTATCCCTACCGTCCTAAAAATTATTATCATTGTATCTCTAATCATTCCTTATAAATTTAGGATTTTAATTCTCATTATAATATACACAGGTTTATAGACTTTTATTTTCTCTCTTTTCATAACACTTTATTAGATTTATTTGAAATCATTTTAGACATATTCCAATCCTTTAACATATATGTAATGAAGATTCACACAATCACCATATAACAAATTTCATTCTCTCTTTATTTGTTTATCTCAAGAACCAATCTATACTTTTCATTGAGTATTAGAAACATTAATTCTATTTTATCGAGAGCAATCAATTTGGCAAAAAGAAGAATAGTCACTAAAGACATACAAAATTTATAGAGATTCGTCTTAATGAAAGATTACATCATCTTTCGCCACTACATTAGTTTACTATAATAAAAAGAAGTTTACAAGAGAAAATTGCACAGCATTCCTTTTGTAACCCGTCTTTCCTTTTTGATTATAAAACAAAACCCTAACAATAACTAGCTACTTGCACTACTACTGGATTTGTGTGATAAATCACTTCTCGTCTAATATGCTGTAAAAATCTATTTTGAAAATTAATTACTACAGATTAATTACATCCAAATTTGTTTCGGATTTGTTTTCCATTTTAAGCATCGATTAGTGCAAATCAACCGCAAATCACGCGGCTCGGCGCCCAACTCTTCACGCTTAATTTACACGTACAATTCCAAATCTCCAATTCAATTGATTCCTATATATTCTCATACACACACGTATCGACCACACTTCCATTTTCTCAGCTCCTATTACAATTGATTTTTTTACGCAGAAATATGTTTCAAATTTGATTTTGAATCTGTTCTACACTGTTAATCGGAATGGAAGAGCGAATTCATCCCACCAACGTCGACGCACCACCGCCCACGGCGAAGAACTCCGGAGACGCTCCTAAACCAGCGCTTAATTATAAGCGAGTGCCGCCGACTCCGTCGACTTATGTAGTCCAGCTCCCCAGAGAGCAAATCCTACGCTATCCACCACCTGGAAACGCACACAAATTCCATGCCCTC
>CAIGRO010067483.1:0-21463 GCA_903798355.1 Fraxinus baroniana
TTCTATGTAAATGGTATTTTTGGAAATTTTTCTTTCTGTTAAGTTTCTGTAAGTGCACAGTTCTGTACACTCAGACTTTTCCATCATTCTCTATCCCCTTCCCTCTCCCCATAAAATAAAAAAAATATTTTTAAAAGAATAAAGAAAATTAAGTCACCTTAATTACATAAAAAAAATACTAAAATATAAATATATAAAATATTTTGAAATATAGAAATATTTATCAATATGTCAGGTCTTTGAAAAATAATTAATTAATCAATATATTTAGAATTTTAATTATAAACTAGTCTTTTTATATAAGATTTTATAAAATTTAAGTACAAATTGATCTTTTACATAAACAACCGAATAAAAAAAAAACGAAAAAAAAAAGTTATAAAACTTTTTATTTAACTTAATCTTTTTCGTAAAAAATGGAGAGAAACAATAAAGGAGAGAAAAAGAAAACGTGAAGTTTTAGAGAATTTTGGGGTGAATAAGATATAACTTTTGAGATTTTACTTCTGTGCTTTTTGCTAAGTGTTTAAATCCTTAAAAATCATTAAAACTTTTAATTGAAAGCATCCTCGGTTTATTGACCAATGGGTAAGATTGAGTAGCTGAACTTTTAATCTATATTTAAATACAACACATTGTTTTTGTTTATTTTTCTTGTTCAAAAATAAGACAACTTAGGTCAACAAAAGAACTAAATGCATGAATAACGAAATAATGTGCAAGTCAATAAAAAGTAAAAGAACAAGATTATCTTTATCTATACTTGTCACATGAGGTGCTCTATAATCTATATAGATTATAGAGTGATATACAAGCTAATATTTTGTTAATTGATGAGTTGAAAACCTAAAATGTGAATATGTTAATTTGTCGAAGCACAAGGAATGCATTAAATTGTATATACGTGAGGGCTCAACGACTACAATAACTTATATGCAACTGAGAGAGCGGTGGGAGATATTTACCCATAAAGCACTAGAGGCCCCGAGCGGGTCCGAGGGGCACGTGCCCCCAACTTTTGAGATTTTTTTTTTTTTGGTTAAAGTCATATTTGGTATTAATTAAAATCTAAATTTAATCTTAATCAAATTTAACAATTAATTTTCATAACATATTTTATGGAATCCGAAACTATTTAACTTTTATCAAAATTTATTAAAAATTTGATTTTAATATCCACCAAANCTTAATCAAATTTAACAATTAATTTTCATAACATATTTCATGGAATCCGAAACTATTTAACTTTTATCAAAATTTATTAAAAATTTGATTTTAATATCCACCAAACAGGGACAAAATTACAATAAATTTGAATTTCGATAATATGCTAATTTTAAAAATTCTTCGACAATCGTACGCTAATCGAATTTACAAATTGCTTATATCATCTTAAAACTTATTTCGAGAACTATATTATAGACATATCGAATAGTCCAAACAGATATAAAAAATAGATAAAAATACGTTAAACGTAAGTCATAAAGAAAGACGTATAACTCGCATTTAAAAAAAAAATCAATTATTTCATTAACATATATTATTTTTTACGATGCATATTTCTCAATGTAATTTTCATCATTTTATGAAATATGACATCAAAACATCCAAAAAAGTCATATCCCATGTAAATTTTTCAAATGCAAAATTAGATGGGGTATGATTTTTTTTGGACGTAAATTTTCGATTGTAAAATTTCTCTTAACTTCTTTACAAGTTTGATTGTGCCACCTAATTTTAAATTTCTGCATCCGAAACTTCTGCTTAAATCCCTCATCAGGATCTAACTTCTTATNTCCGAAACTTCTGCTTAAATCCCTCATCAGGATCTAACTTCTTATTGCCCCCATGCCTCCAGGGCTGCAATCAGCATTCTTGCTGCGATCGGGATCTATGCAATCCAAAGTCAAGGTGATAATGAACTTACTAGAACACTACTCACATATTTCACATCTTCTTAACTTGAAAAGCCAAAATGACATTCTACATTAGATACGATTGGACGAGAACAGTGTTATTTCGAGAAATAATCTGTAAAATTCATAATATTAATTCACGTCAAAAATATATTTATATCTGACTAGATAAGACTAACCGACTGTTTGAGCCAACTTTTTTTTTTATTCTCATCTTTGTACTCATTTTCAACAACACATTTTCAATAAAATAATATTTTTGATCACATCAATAACTTTTCATTCTTTTTAAACCACATTCTCCATCACATCAAGAGTAAAAATGCATTTTTTTTTTCTCAAAAATGTGCACCAAACGGGGGCTAAATAAAAGAAGCCCAAACTGACTAACCTCACGGTCGATATCAAAACTTCAAATTTACCCACACGTGTACAGGTCTCACTCGACTGAAGTTAAAATGTATTTTTTTTGTTAACCAATCCTTGTCAAGCTCATTTCACATTGATAAGGTCCTCAATGGAACATCTTTTACATTTCCTTCTACCTTTCGTAGAATAAGTTCCTCATACCACCTTCCTCTAAAACTTTTCTAACTGCGTAAAGTACTTCCAGAAAATTGCTAAACAGATTTGAAGTCTCAGAAGAAACTTTTAACATCTTCAACGGTATGGTTTAAAGCAGCTGGAGAGCAATTACAGCCCCATTACAACATTTTTTTAAAACTTCCAAGGCAATTAATTGTTGAGGAATAACGAAAACCTTGTCAAAAAAGTAAAGAAAACAGACAAGTAGACAAAAAAGTTACATTGATACGAGAAAGCAAATTACTGAATAGGATGTACAAGTGTTACCTACTGCATGCTAAAAACAGATTTGGTATATAATTTTAGACAGGAGTAACATCGCATAGTGCAATTATCAGTGTTTTAAGCATCAGGATGCCAGTGTTGATAGTTTAATGGGTGGATTAGTACTTCAACTGGTGAGTCACGGTTGAACTACAAATTTATACAAAGTATGGGTTGCACACAAGAATATGCTGTGAGAAGATATAGTTCGTTTTCCTCATTGAAGGAGAACAAAGTTGAGAAAGTCTGTCCCCAAAAATTTATATTACCATTTCCATAGTGTTAGATTCTAAACTGATGGTACCAAAACATAACAATCTAGACGAATATTCAATTTCAGACCCAAAAGAAAGTACCAAAACATAACAATCTAGATGAATATTCAATTTCAGACCCAAAAGAAAGGACAGACCATTCAGTACCAGGCGTTCAAGTCAAGCGTGGACTAATCTGAGACAAGTGACATAAATCCCTTTCTTAAATCCGTGACACTGCAAAGATTTCTCTATAACAAAAGAAGTCTCATGTATAACGTTCAATAAGCAAATCAAAACAATCCATCGCCACTTTACCTACAAGCACATACACTGCCTCTCTTTCTAAGTTCATTCTCAGGAGGGCAACAGGGACCTTATTTGTAGGTACATAATGAGACCTCGTAAGAAAGGAACACGAGAGGGACCAAAGCACCAACTTCATGCTAAAAATTTGTGATGTTAACAACGTCACTAACGAATGAATAAGACAGGCAGCCAACAAGGAAATTAGGAAAATATACTGGAATAAAAGGGGATTTATCAAGAAATGACAAGGCGAAACTTGTATTTTACTAAATGTGGTGGATGGTTAGTGGAGTGGGAATTCGCCATTTTAGCATCAAAAAGCATGACAAATAACCCAATAACCTGTTTAGATAAAGAGCACATTAGAAGACAGCAAAAGAAAGAAAGCAACTTAACAACTACTACACTATGAACCTCTCAAAAGTTTCCCAACCTATTTCAAATAAAGAAATAGCCAACAAAATGCAGCATTAAGTAGGCAAACTACAACTTCTCAAATTAGACTTGTATCATAAATCATGAATTGTGTGTATTAGTTTATAGATCAAGGAAGAACACCTCAAGTTGAGAGCCCAACCAAAGATTGAAAGAAGATTCTGTAATTCTAAAGTTTAAATAGCACTTTACTAGAACCAAACAACAGAATGAACAAAAAGTTGAGAGGATTCTTCTACAAACGATCTAACTAGATTGATCAGAAAAAGACCTGATCATAGGCATATTTATGAGTCTTTGTAGCATTTTGCTGGATCTCAACAGCAGGCACCACAATAAGGCAAGCATAAGTGCAAATATCCGACCTCCAATAAGTCCAATGAGAACAATCAGACACAGTACTAAATAACTCGAATCCTGTCCAGCTTCTGTTCTCGCCACTTCCCCAGCGAGAGTTTCAGAAGCACATTTGTCATCAACAAAATCTTTCCGTCCATCCCTTCCGCTTGTGAGGGCCGACAATTTGGAAGCAATTTCTGATTCAATTTTGTACTCACATTCGTATGTGTTTTGTTCTTCACATATGGTAATGTGATCTTCTCTAATAGGACTAACTTCATAACTTTCAGAGTTCCGGTCCTTTCTTCTCCATAGTTTCTTTGCAACAATTTTCTTGATCTTCGATTTCATCTTAGCTCTACGCGACTTCCTCTCCTTCAATTCCAACCTTTCACTTAGAGACTCCTCCTCTTCCATGATCAGTTTCTTCAATTCCAATTCTATACGTCCCAATCTCCCATCATTGCTAGAATCCTCTGTCATCTCCTTCTCACACTGAATTTCCTCTGCATTTTGAGTTTCTCGAATCGGACTATTCGACCCACAACCCTTCTTCAAATCCGAGCAACCGGGCTTAAAAGACTCGTCTGGCAACACATCATAACTCAAAACATTGGCATTCTTCCTATCCGGGAAAAACCTCCAAAAGTTTTGTACCGTCAATCTTAACCCTTCTTGTGCTTCAGAACATGGCTTCAGCAATCCACATTTCCCCACATACTCGAGGAAAAACAAGAAAAATGCCAAAATTGTGATCCCCATCGTTATTTTCTCCGTCCCCGTCGCCAAAGCCACGGCCATAAAGATCATCACAACAGCCACAAAAACCCGAATAGCATCCACACCCCTATTAACACCACTTCCCCTCTCATCACCTATACCGCCAAAATCACCATCACCACCATCCACAACAGCAATTTCGTCTAGATCCCTCGACTGCAGATGTAGAGGCAAAGGCGAGGGACTATGATAGGGCGAGGGGCATGAAGTGGGCAAGTATCCACCCATCACCGAATCATTAGAAGTGGGTATAGCCGGGTTCTTAACTCTCTTTTTCTTGGATGGGTTTTTCAGTTTTTCGCGATTCTTGATGAAAAGATCAATGAGAGAAGTCGGGAACCCAGTCTCCACCACAAGAGAAGAGTCTCCACGCCTTTTCTGGGAGTTGTGCAAATGATCATTTACCAATCGGGAAATTCTGGTGCTCCTCATCTTCTTCCATGTTAATGGCATGGTAGAGAATGACAGATGATGAATGATCCAAGATTTCAGATAAATTAACACAAAAACTGAAAATGGGTTCAATTGAATTAAAATTATTGGCTATTGCATCACATAACTAAAATGAGTAGGAGGAATCAGTTCAAGGATTTGAAAAGTTAGTCAAAGAGATCATTTTTGTGGGCTTTTCGCTAAACGATTTGTTGGTAAGTTCAAGAAATCAGGCGAAGAGCCTCACGAATTTTATTTTTTTTGGAAAAAATATGAAGGGGCGTGGTTTTTCACCATCTGCAGGTCATTCATTATATATGGTGGATTTGATTCATTTTAGTTTTTACCATTGTGTGAATGGAGGACGGTGGGAAAACGAAACTCTTAGGAAAAAAAAATGTGAAAGCGGAGAGAGAGAGAGAGATAGAGAGAGAGAGATGGGCGCTTCACGCTTGTGACCGATGGTTTATTTGATCATCAACCGAGCAGTGAGGGGTGCTTCAAACAAGTTTTATTACCGCTGTTGGTTGGGCACTAGCATGCGAAAATAATGCTGTCGCATTCTCAATACTATGTATGTCTCCTGCCTCATCTAGGATTTAGGGAAAATGGAATATATCAGTCTGTCCAGATTCTTATTGTTTTATTTATATTTTAAATGAATTCTCAATTAAAAATAAAATTCAAAGTATATAAATAAGTACATAGGCTTGCAAATAGAGATATTACGTATGATCGGAAACAAGGCGAGAGATGGGGAGGTCTACTCCAACCCTAGCTCTAATCCCTCTCGTTGATTTCCTTTTTATGTAGAGCATTTCTTTCATGTTAAATTTTTTGAAACGTTGTAAGCTTGTTCTTGTTTAAACGAGTGTTCAACATTGTATTTTGACATTTGCATTTTTAGTCTTGTAAATTTATAGTATCATCATAGCTCTTGATGTCTCAAAGAGGAAGAGAAAGGTAAAGTCGAAAAGATAACAAATTTCCTACTAAAAGGTGATGGGCAAAACTAGAGAATAGAGGAAGGAGCGAGACAACACATGGGGTAAGAATAGGTTGAGAATCAATTTGCTTGATTTCCCTTCTTCTTCTTTTTTCTAATTTATCTTTTAATCAAAACTAAGTATTCATCCTCTTGTATCTCTCAAAAAGAATTGTTTGAATGCCAAAAAAATCCTTGAAAAGTAGAGGTTTAAATGCCAAAAATAAAGGTTATGGTCAATTTATTATAATACCCATAGATCGATGACTTCGGTTGCAATTTCACTAAAAATATTTGTTATTCTAAAATTTAAATATCCTAAAACTAAGTGATGCTACCAAAAATCGCACATGTTGGAGTCCCGAGCTTAACGACTGAGAATGAGCGCGAACGTTATCTTCCGGTACCTGAAACAAAGGCGTCGATGTGTGTCTTCATCGCCCATCCAATGCTTAAGTCAGAGAGAGAATATAGAAAGAAGATAGATGTTGAAAATATATGTGAAAACGTACCGGATTAATGATCTTAGGTGCCATATTTATAGAGTTAGGTAGTAGTGGACTCCCAGTAGGACTCGTCACATTATTTTTGGGACTTATTGTTAGGATAAGTGTTAGATTAAAAGTAGAAGTCCTACCCCACTTTACTTGTCATACCTTCCAGGATAGACTTCTTAATAACCTAGAATTCTTAAATAATGGTAATTGGATAGGTTAAGGCTCTTTCGGGATAAGGACTAATAATGCTCGACTATGGAGTATTTTGAGAATCTGGCTAAGGTAAAATCCTGAGCATCTAACCTCGAGGACAATCAAGGCCCGAGGACTTGAGTCCCATAATTGAAAAATGGGACCCCTGGAAGTCCTCGTGCTCGAGATGTTCTTTAATGACCACATCATTGGCCCCCGTACATATATTCCTAAAGCTCGCATGTTAGAGGTGGATACAAGAGATTGGACATTATATACCGGGGGACTATTAGAGAGCCTATCCTTAAGTGACTGTTCAATTATTGGCGGGAAATAGGGAGATTATCGAGGATTTGTGGATTCGTGACACAGGTTAACTTTTTACGGTCCAGATTGTAACCTTTGGTCTCCCAACTCCATGCCTATATATGCTTCATTTTACCAATCATTTTTCACTTTTTACTCGCTGTAAAGTTTCTGTTGCAAGGTCGAGCTCGAGCTCGAGCACAAGCACATCCCTTAGAAACTTCTTGGGCATCGGGTATTAAGGTAAGGCTCGGGACTTTAAGTTATTTTAATAGCTTTCGTCGAGTGATGTCGAGTATTGAAGGTAATAGGGGTTTTGGTAGTTCTAGCAGTAGTGAGGATTTAGGAACGTCGATGATCCCCATGGCCATCCCTCTAGATGCCCAACCTAGGTATCAAGGTAACGTCAAGTTTAAATCTTCCGACGAACTTTGTAGATTCAAAGAACACCTAGCTATGGCAGCTGCCCAGGAATTTGGGTTAATGCCAGTCTGTGATATAAGATTGCCTGAGCCCCAGGATAGAATGTTGCAAGCTCGAGATAAAGAGTTTGTTATTTTTAGGGATACCCTAAAGGTCAGGTTTAGGTGGCCATTGTACCCCTTTTTCATAGGCTTCTTAGTCGAGCACTCCATGTGCCCTGAGCAATTAGTTTCCAATGCCTGGAGGATGCTCATTTACTTTTTCATAGCATGTAGGTACTTGGGATCGAGCCTTACCTCAACCTTTGTCGAATGGTGCTTGAGCTTAAGCAAATTTCCCAACACACATGTTTTGCCTTCCTTTCTACTCGAGACAGGTTTAGGGTCCTGAGCATGCCAAGCTAGTTGAAAGGTGGAAAAGATAAGTGGTTTTATGTAATTACTCGAGAACCCGACCTTCCATTCTGGTCAAGGTGGGGGGTTTCCCGATGCTGCTAAGGTTTGTTAGGGTCAGGCATGCTTTAAATCCTTAGAGTTCGATAAGAGGATGCTCGAGGAGCTCGATCCTTTGATGTTGGACATGAAGGCCATCCTCAGGGATGAAGTGTTAGATCTCGTCAATGTAAGAGGCGTCGAGGGTAGGGCTTTATATTTTGCATTCTCGAGTTCTATTTCTGATGATATGGTCGAACTAATAATTTTTTTTTTTTTTTTTGTAGGAATGTCTTTCGATCCTTCAGCCCTCCGTAAGTTCATGAAGGCAAAGGCCAAGGCACCTCAGCTTTAGGCCACGAGTTTGGTAAAAGGGAAGAAGAAACCTCGGATCTCGAAATGTGATGAACAAATGAGGGGGCCTAGCGAGACCTCCCAACCTACCTCCCACCCTCGACGACCTCAGCTGAGCCCAAGGCCTTCCCGATAGCTAACCTCATCCCTGAGAGAGCTTCCTCCTCATCACACTCCTGAGGTTGTCGATCTCGAGGATGATTGTATACCTCCGGTAGCCTTGGTTATTGAAGACTTTGAACGCTGTCATTTGGTCTCGAGTATTGTGGCCAAATATCAAGGCGACGTTGGTTCAAGGAGGGGTGAAAGCCTTTAAGTTTCTTACTTTAAAGGTAAAGATCCTTCCCTTGTTTTAAAAATATGTTTAAGTAATTTTCTCGATGCTAAGATGTGTTTTGACTAGACCTTAAGCGGTGCTTGAGTTCTTTCTCTTCAAGGGATGGACGAGTCCTACAAAATGGGCGGGCTCATGGAGAGCGTCGAGCTACAGGACAAGAGGATTGAAGACCTAAAGGTTGAGCGCGAGGCCTTCCTAAAAGAGCGCGATGAGGCCAGGAACGAGCTGCGATGAGGTCGGGACGAGATTAGGGATGCTAAAGATGAGGTCAAGGAAGTAAAGTTGGAGCTCGAGCAAGTTGGTGGAGGCTAGGGCTTAAGCCCATGAGGAATTTAAGACCTCCAAGGAATGTGATAGGCTCAAGGCCGAATATGCCTCAGGGGCCTACCTTCATGCTTTTAAAGAAGCTAGGGCCTATCTTTGTGACAAGCAGCCCGATGTCTATCCTGACAATTTGAAGTCCATCCCTAATATGGTAGACACCATCGAGCTTTCGCACAACGAAGAGGCTGTCGAGGACGAGACTGAAGACGAAGTAGACGTAGTAACATCAGACCAGGCTCCTGAGCATGACGATTTAGACTAGGACCTCCCCTTCCCGAGCACTATTTTTTACGATGTAAATTTATGATATTTTTGTCCAAGTACATTCCCCGATGATATGGGCTTTTGTTTGTTGATCGATCTATATATTTTTGTGATTGCTTGCTTTGATCATTAATTGTTAACTATATCGATGACTGATTGAATAGTCTAGGCTCGACATCATGACAATAGATTGATTTTGAGTCTCGTGCCCATGATAGAGGCTTTGCTTGATAAAAATAAATCAACTTTTTTCACAAAGTTTATTGCTCAACGTCAAAATAGTTAAGTAAAAAAGCTTGACGTCAACACAAGTATTTTTACAAAATCTCAAGCTCGATGATTATGCAATTAAATAATGTTATTGCAACGTCTCGGGCTTAATATTTTCACACTGGTTAACGGATTTAGTCACAAAGTATTTGGATCGACCATAACATAATTGAATTTCCAAGTATCAAACTCGACGATATCACAATTTAGAATTGAGCTCGACGATAGCTTGGTTAATAAACTTTTTGAGTCATGAGCATGACAATTACTCAATTAATAAATTTTGCTAGCCATTTGCTCGACGACTAGACCATTAATTTAATCTCAATGTTCAGATAATTAATTATCTTTTTGATAAAGTACCGAGCTTGAGGATAGCTCAATGACTAAACTATAGTAATGAGCTCGATGATAGTTCAATTAATTAAGATATTGAGCTCGATCACGACTCAATCAATCTAACTACAGTATTATACTTTTTGGAATGGTCATGCTCGAGTATTCTTTTGAGGTTCTGCTCGTAGCAAGTTTTTGAGGTGTATGCTTGTGGTATGTCTTTAGGTACCTGCTCGTAATAGGTCTTTAGGGTGCATGCCCGTAGCATGTCTTTAGGTGCCTGCTCTTGATCCCCAACCCTGAATCTCCTGGGTCTGACCTTACTATTAAAATATTTGGTCGTCCTATTCTGATAGGAGGCAACTCGTAGTGCAACCTATTCGCGAGCCTCCTATAGGAGGTCAAATGTTCCGTGGTATGTTCCCGACACTTTGCTCCAAACGTCTCAATGTTAGAAGGCTAAATTCAGTTGGAATAGTGGTCTCCAACCCAAAAGCTAGCATGAATGGAGTCTAACATGTTGTTGTCTTATGGAAGTCCTATAAGTCCACAATATAGAAGGTAACTCGTCGGACTAGTTACCTAGAGTACCTTCGATCCTCGTGCGGAGGTCTTGCAGTATAATCTAGTTAGTGATCTCAGCAAGGCCATTGCTCCGAGGGTTTGAGACCGATGTTAGGTGATGATCTATCCCAAGGTTGGTGCAAAAATTCTTGAACTGTTCGTTGTCAAATTGCCTCCCATTGTCAGTTATGAGCACCTTAGGTATCTCAAACCTGCATATGAAAAACTTCCAGATGAAAGAACTTAGCTTGGGCTCCGAGATAGTTGCTAGAGGTTCTGCTTCTGCCCACTTTATAAAGTACTCTACAGCCACAACCATGAACTTCAACTGTCCTCTTGTTATTGGAAAGGGCTCGAGGATGTCAACTGCCCATTGTTCGAAAAGGGCCGGACTGTTTATGAGGGTGAGCTCTTCAGTAGGAATATGAATGATGTTCCCGAATTTTTGGCACTTATCACATCTCTTCACATAGTTCGAGGAGTCTTTCTTCATGGTCTACTAATAGTATACGTACCTTATAAGCTTAAAAGTAAGGGCTCATGCTCTTTGATGATTATTACTTATTCTTTCATGGACTTCTGCCAAAGCTTTTGCCGATTCAGAGGGTCTGAGGCCTCTGAGATATAGAAGTGTAAAACTTCTGTGAAAGAGGACTCCTTCAATGATACAGTATCTGGGTGCTCTAGATCTAACACTCCTAGCCTTCTTTGGATCCTCAGGGAAGTTCCCATTAGTTATGAATTCAAGCATGGGGTCCATCTATGAGGGCTCATTATCAATGTCCATGACACTCAGATCCCGACCTATGCTAGGCTCTATTACCATTTTGATGTGCACTGTCTTATCAAGTCCATCTACTTCCATGAATACGAGTCTTGATAATGCATCTATCTTACCATTATAAGCCCGGGTAATCTTCAAAATTTCGCAATCCTTGAATCGTCTCTAAAGGTCGTGCACTTTTAAATAGTATAAGCTCATCTTTTCATCTTTTCTTTTGAATGATCCCTCAATCTGTCCAACGACCAGTTGTGAATCACTAAAGAGTTTGACGTGTTCAATGTCCAAGCTGTTAGCAAGTTCAAGAGCAATGACAACATCCTCATACTCCGCCTCATTGTTAGTACCTTAAAATTCGAATCTGAGTGTACACTGAATTTTGGTTAGCTTATCTAGATTATTACTTGTGACACCTACACCCGAGCCCGAGGAGTTTGATACCCTATCAATGAATATCTCCCAGGTGTTCGCCTTTGTTGTCGAGATACCCCTAGCTCCCAAGGCCTCAGAGTGAGCTTTACGATGAAGTTCACTAGTACTTGTCCTTTGATGGAAGGTCAGGGTTTGAAATCTATATTGAATTCTCCAAGTTCAATTGCCCACTTCAACAATCTTCTTGAAATGTTCAATTTTGTAAGTATCTACCTAAGTGGCTAGTCTGTGAGCACCACAATTGGATGTGACTAAAAATATTACCGTAGTTTTTGGGCCGCTATGACCAAGGCAAGGGCAAGTTGTCTTGCCAATGTATACCTTGTCTTTGCATCAAGTAATGCCTTGCTTACATAATAGATAGGCTGTCGAGCCTTCTTCACCTCCTAACCAATATACCGCTCACTGCATTTTAAGATATGGCCAGGTATAAGTACAATGTTCTTCGGGCTTGGGCTTAATCGGAGGAGTTGCTAATGTCTATTTGAGTTATTGGAGGGTACTTTCACACTCCTCATTCCAATAAAAACTTTGATTACCTCTAAGAACTTTGAAAAAGGGAAAACACATTTCTACTGCTCTAGACATGAATCTATTCAAAGCAGCCACCCGACCCTTTAACTTTTGAACCTCTTTTTTGCTCCTAGGCGATTCTATGGATACTATGGCCCATGTCTTATCCGAATTTACCTTAATCCCCCTATGCGTAATCATAAATCCTGATAACTTTCTCGATGCCACTCCAAAAGCACACTTTGCTAGGTTTAACTTCATCTTATATCTTCGAAGAGTAGAGAACACTTCCTCAAGGTCAGCGATATGCTCATTCTTCTGCTTACTTTTGACCATCATGTCATCAACATAGGCCTCAATTTTCTTCCCGATCAAGTCAGCAAAGACTTTGTTGATGAGCATTTGATATGTTGCCCCTGCATTCTTCAAATCGAATGGCATGAACTTGTAGTAATATATGTCAGAGTCAGCTATGAATGACGTCTTCTCTTGATCTTTTTCAGCCATAAAAATCTGGTGATAGCCCGAGAATGCATCAAGAAAGTTGTACAACTTTTGGCCCGAGGTGCAGTCTACCAAGTTATCACTTCGAGGTATGGGATAACTGTCTTTTAGGCATGCCTTGTTGAGATCTGTGAAGTCAATACATACCTTCCACTTGATATTAGCCTTTTTGACAACAACATTGGTGAGCTAATTCAGATACTGGACCTCCCTGATGAATTGAGCATTGACGAGCTTATTGATCTCCTTACGTATTACCTCCTGTCTCTCCGGCGCAAATTATCTCTTTCTCTACTTCACTGACCTAGCATCAGGCCTTACGTTTAGTCTATGAACCATGACATCGAGGTCTATCCTAGGCATATCCTCAACCTTCTATGCGAATACATGTGGGACAAGCACTTGATGAGTTTATCCTTGAGAGTGGCATCAAGATCCTGACCGATTGTTACTTTTTTGTTATGCTCGACCTCAACTTCGACCTCTACCAAATATTCCACTGGGGCAAGTCTATCCTGGTGTTTGAGCTCGAGCTCAAGGGTGGATTACTGCATGACACCAGTGCTCAAACCTTGAATGATCATAACATAACACTTCATTGCCGTTGTTTGATTCTCATGCACAACCCCTATATCATGACTTGTCGAAAACTTCATAGCAAGGTGAAAAGCGGATACTATGGCCTTGATCTTGTTGAGTAGAGGTCTTCCAAGGATAGTGTTGTATGTCACTCAGTTTTGGACCACATGAAAAGGTGTAATCTTAGTTATTTGTTTATGGTTTGAGCCCAAAGTTAGGGAAATGTCAACAACACCTTCCGGAATGATTGTTCCAACCCCAAAGCCCTGGAATGGGGTTTTGACCATCTTGAGTTGGTTAGTAGAAATTCCCATCTTCTCATAGGCGTCATAGGACAATACATTGACTGCACTCTCAATGTCCACGGTATCCTCCTGACTTCAAAGTTTGCTATTATAATAGATATAACTAAGGCATCATCATGAGGAAATGTTATGCCTTCCAAATCCTTAGATCCAAAGGTAATGTTTTCCATGTCGTAAAGAGTGATCTCCTGGAATGAACCATACTGTCGAGCATATTACTTCCGTCCACTATTTGAATCTCCACCCGATGCTATTCTCCCAACTATGATATTGATTGTACCAATCGTTGGTTTATTACCTTCTCCTAAGCCTGGGGTCCTCTCTTTGTCACGATCGTTCTTTGGATGTTTACCATGCCCAACATACGTCTTCAAGAATCCTCTTCTAATCAGTATTTCAATCTCCCGCTGTAATGTTATACACTCCTCAATTGTATGCCCATGATCCCTGTGGAAGTCAAAATATTTACTTTTGTCTCTGGTCTCCGGGGGAGATCGTAACCTAGGATGCCATTTAAGCTCCTTCATATCCTTGATCTCCATCAGTATGTTGGACTTAAGAGGTATTCAAACAAGTGAATGGCCTTGGTGGTCCTTCCTGCCTCAGCTTGTCCCAAGCTTGGTCTTGTTGCAAGTTCGGCTCGTGTGGTCTCTTAAGTTGGGATTTCTCAGAGCTCGAGCTAGTCTTCATTGCCTCTTCCATATTGATGTACTTTTTTCCTAGGGTAATAAGTTCAGTCACTGACTTCGGGGGTATCTTGGATAAAGACATCCGAAAGGCTTCACACCTCACTGCATATGTTAGGGTCTAAATAGCCATTATAATGTGAAAGGCGGGTATCTATAGTCTTTCTTTATTGAACCTCGTCATGAAGTTACCCAAGGTCTCATTCGGCCCCTAGCGGAGCTGTATGAGGGTGGCAGCCGTCTTTCTAATGCACTTACTCCTTCCTGATGCGACATTGGTCAATGTTTGAGGAAAGGCCTTGCACATTACTGGATCTTGGGAACCTGTGAGTTCATGACGTCTGTGTACACATTGAGATGGTTGATGGAGTCCGTGGTCCCATCATACTCCTTCATGCGGGAGAACTTGAACCTGTTCGAGATGGGCTATGAAAGAATTTCTGACGTAAACGGAGTGTTAGGGATGAACCTTGTTGATCCATTGGTATTATGTTGTAGTCCCGCCGCGATCCCATCTTGTATAATTGGCGTGAGCTCGCCTATGTCCATGGTAACCAATCTCGAGGCCAAGGCTACTAGGGGTATGCCCGAGGCCCCAGATCCACAGTTGTCTTGGGCATCTCGGGTATCCCGAGCTTGAGCATCGTTCATTAGACCTTCTAGTTGGGCCGGTGTAGTTTCTAGTGCCAGAGCCCAGTGAATGTTTCTCTAGCTCTGTAGTTGAGTCAGCTTTGACACTTGCTGACGGAGCTCTTCGAATGCTCTAGCGGTAACCACTACTGGTTGATGAACCAGTACTGCTAATGATTCTCCATGATGGATTGGGGACTCCGTAACAGGGAATTAGTTTGGAACGGATGAGCTTGCACAAGGAAGACCTGAACGTGTATTCATCATGAATTTTGGTAGCGTTTCCCACAGACGGTACCAATGATGCTACCAAAAATTGCACATATTGGAATCCCGAGTTTGACGACTGAGAAGGAGCACGAACCTGATCTTTCGATACCTGAAACAAATGCGTCGAGGTGTGTTCTCATCGTCCGTCTGCATGCTTAAGTCAGTGAAAGAATAGAGAAAGAAGATATATGCTGAAAATATATGTGAAAACGTACCTGAATAATTATCACAGGTTCCATATTTATAGAGTTAGGTAGTAGTGGACTCTCAGTAGGACTCGTCACCTTATTTTTGGGACTTATTGTTGGGATAAGTGTTGGATTAAAAGCAAAAGTCCTACCCTACTTTACTTGCCGTACCTTCCAGGATAGACTTCTTAATGACCTAGAATTCTTAAATAGCAGTAATTGGATAGGGTTAAGGCTCTTTCGGGATGAAGACTAGTAACGCTCGATTATGGAGTCTTTTGAGAATCTGGCTAAGGCAAATTCTGAGCACCTAACCCCGAGGACTATTGATGTAAATTTCGAGGCATCCCGTCTCGAGGACAGTCAAGGCCTGAGGACTTGAGTCCCATGATTGAAAAATGAGACCCCTGGAAGTCCTCGTGCTCGAGATGTCCATTAATGACCACATCACTAGGGTAACAAAATTATTTCACTATATTAATTTATATTTTTGTACATTGTAAAAATGATTAAAGTTAAATTGGGCAAAACTCCAAAACCAACCAAATGTGAATTATGTAAGTAACCATGAAGGCTCATTTATGCGGAATGAGGAATTCAACCAATTTAACAAAAATATACTTTAATGGTAATAAATAATTTTTATTTTGTTGGAGCACATGAATATTAAAGAAGGCATTACTGGATTTTATTTCAAATATTCACCAGCTCGACTCGTCCCACAAAAAAGTTAAGTTGGCTCAACTCTTGTTCGAAGCGAGTAGCAGGTAGGAACCAAACAGCAAAAATCTCGTGTGAATCACTCGTAGGGTCACACAAGTTGGCTCGCCTAGTAGTGCAATCCATATGATTACTTTTACAGCCATGCAGACTGCACTTTATGGAAATGCGCCGATCAAATCAAGAGTCCGTAGACGCTTAATTCAAATTTTAAATTTTGATTTAAAAAAAAATGGGGTCCATAATAGACGTGAGTGATAAATCAGTTTCACCACATTTTAGAATTATTAGCTACAATCTCGCTATTATGCAAGAACCGTGCTATAGGTCCCGGCTCAATGATCGGGAGGCGCCCTGGAAAAGGTCTCGGTCATTAAGCCAGGACCTTTGGCTTTTCCCAATATATAACTCTCAACTATTTAATAGAATAACTTTACCATTAGTATAGTGCACCTTTGTTTCTATATATTTCTTCAATTCCAACTTTCCTTGTATCAAACATTTCTATTAGTTGGGATTTTTATTCCTAAATTTTCTACAAAGTTCGTTAGGAATTATGCTAGATTCATGAACCCACGATGGGATGTTAACTAGTTTTTTATTAATTCAAATGGTTATGTCTACATTTTTTCTCAAGCATGAGATGTTCCAAATTTGGGAAATGTCGATATTATAAAATCGACAATCACTGAGCCTAATGACGATTTGGGAGAAGCGATCTCTACAAAGAGATGAACAAAATAAAAACTCGTAAACTTACTTCTGAATATTTGAAACACTTCACTAAGAAGAATATAATTAAGAATGGAGAGCAAATTACAAAAGCATATATAATCACTTTGAAAAGAACTTCACTTGAAAACAAAAAATTGGCATTATTCATACAACGGACATTACGAAAAATTCTTTTCTTGTATTAGGGCTAATGAAACTTTCAATATGTGATCTAGGAATAATCATAAAAGATATATTTGTGCCACAGTCCATCGCATTGATAAGTTTTGGATTGTGCATAAAAAAAAATATTGCATTTAAGGTCATTGAATTACCACAAATACACAAAATGTTTTCAATATTTTTAATGGACGTATTTAGAAATAGTTTTACGTTTGACAATGCTAATATTAACATTAATATGATTAACTACTTCCTAATTTTGATGCGAAGCTTTCCATATTCGCTGTGTTTGCCATATTTTTAATTTAATCGTGCAAGATGGTCTTTATTATATTACACCACAATTGACAAAAATTATACTCGTCATTGCTTTTATTTTTGTCTCTTCATGTCGGATACAAGGATTTGCGCTTGTATGTGGTAGTTCTAACCTACCATGAAGATGAAAGTCCGAAAGATTTTGGGAGGATTTGCTCATATTATTCCTTCTAGCTGCAGTTATGGATCCTCATATTTATTTATAAGGTTGTAATACTATTATCGAAAAAAAAAAAATCTATTTAACATTCCATATCCCTATTATTCCTTGTGATATAGAAAATACTTCGCAATTTATATCCTTATTATATTGTCTAATACGATAGATATAGTTATTCACCACAACCGCTTTCTACATTTTTTTTTCTTTTCCTAATGACAATGTACACTTATTTAAGTACGACAAGAAGTATTGGGAAAAAAATGGTTTATGGGTGACTTTGGAGCTAAATTTGAGTAGGACCCAATTGTTCATTTTGGAATATGAAAGTTGATTTGTGTTCTCCTCCGTGAGAACATCGAAATCATATATTTACTTGTCAAAAATGATGTTCGGGTAAATGAGAAATTGGAACTCAAAGTGTACAAATTGAAAGAAATCTATGTGTTGGAAGGAAAAAATCATATATTTACTTGCCAAAAATAATGTTCGTGTGAATGAGAAATTGAAGCTCAAAGTGTGCCAATTGAAAAAAATCTATAGAAGGAAACCAATTAATGGTTGTCCAACATAGGAAAATGAGGAAAGTAAAAACCACTTTATATAGGATTACACTTTAGAAGGGTGTAATCATGTGTAGCATAGAGGCTCTCTCCACGTGAATCTTGAACTCGTATGCGAGCGCGACCTGTGCACACGAATGTCAGACCGAATTGATCAAAAATTGGCCCCTTAGGAGGGCCTATGTTTTTAAAAAAATTTCTTTTTCGGTACTAACTTTTGGTTTTTGAAACTCCATAAACGTTTGAAACTCCTGAAGTTATTGCTAATGAATTAATGGATAGATTTCAAGGTCTATATAAGAGAACCATTTTCCACAATTCAAACACACGAAAAAATATATTGCATCTGCATAGTTTAGAGTCCGGTCTCTCTGTTGAATTTTCTGGTTTTGTTTTTCTTGGTGGTGATATTGTTCAGGTACTGATTCAGTTTGCCGGGGTAAAATCTGTGGTGCTCAGACTCTACTATTTTACCTTTGTATTCTGGGAAATGGACTCTCGATTTAAACCTCAAGCACAGACGGTGAGGGGGCGAATCTGTTTTAAGGAAATTTTGTGTGACACAGGCCTCGTGTTAAATGTTTTGTTGTTTAATTCTTTTTTTTTTCAATTACTTGTTTGAATCTGCTAGATTATTAAATCTATTATACATAATTAAATCTGTTATATTATAAGCCTACTGCAAATACGGTATGTGTATACACAGTATCTAAGCCTACTGCATATGGTAAGTGCATATACAGTATCTAAGCCTACGGCAAATATGGTATGTGCATATACGGTATCTAAGCCTAATCCAAATATGGTATGTTGCATATACGGTATGTGCCAATCCGGTAAGCTGTAAATACGGTATTAAAACTGTAAATCCGATATTTATTGTGTAAATCCGATATCCATACTGAAACACTTTTCTAACAAGAAGTTCATCATATTTACCAGACAAATTAAAATCTTTGTAAAGATAACTAGATATTTTCTAGACCTTATTTTTAGTGTATTAAATCCAGAATAAATAAATAATTTTGATATTCTCGGATGGTAGCGAACAAATGAAAAATGATATTCGATATTATTTTTGATGACACGTGATCCATTAACACATTCAATGTCGACTATAGTATCAACGACCGTGTTTAGTGTAGGAGGCATGGTTGTGGTAAACAAAATTGAAAGATATATTTAAATCATAAATGGCTCCTCTTGCTCCTACTTCTCTCTAATTTAAACTCCTCCTCATAAATCATGTCGAAAGATATTTAAACAATTCGCCTCTTTTCTCTTACTGTGAAATTTGCCTTAAAAATAGGTCTTTAGTTCTCCTCCATCCTCGACTGCTGTTTTTTGTAATGCAATAACTCGATTGATCACCAACCCAATTCGCAGACCATATCAACTTTATGGAGAAGAAATCAAATTTTATGTTACTCAATTCAGTTTTGAGGGGACAAAAATGTATATTTATTTTATCTTAGGTTGGAATTTGGTTAAAATGGGGTGAAAATTGGTTAAGTATAAAATCATGAAAAAGTGACTGTGTGTCAACCTCGACCAAATAATCGGACTTGATATAGTTAAATTATGAAAATAAATAAACTAACGTGTTCTACTCGTCTAGTAGATGATCGTGATATATTTAGAATCTAAAACCAATTTCAGATTAATAAGAAATTGTAGTCCAAAGTTGAAAGAAAAAATCGAATTTCAACAGCTAAGACTGTCGCTCGAGTTGTAGCCCAGTGCCAAGCGAGCACCAGGGTTTCTGCTTTTGACACTTAAGCAGCGCGCGTGCGGCAGACCTACAACTTGAAAGACTGTGACCCTCAATGAAAGAAGCTGAGTTTTATGTGTATATCTCCGACAACAACCCTTCACCTTCTATAAATAGGACCCCTTGGACGCCATTAAGTCATCCCATATCATTTTACTTGATTCTTGTATAAAAAAACTCTTGTAAAATTACTCCCAGATTTGCATACAAAATCATTCTTTGTGTAGAGAGAATTCTGTTCGGTTCACTTTGGCCTTATAGTTTGAAATGCTTCTACTACAGAGATTTCTGTGTTGTATTTTGGAAGACGATTGCCGTAACTCCATTGGCACCATTACGGGTCAAATTCATCTTGAAGATAGTGTTAAACACTTGCCTTGGACTTTTGTTTCCATTTTTTTCTTTGGATTCCATCTTTTATTTCTTTATTTTCTTTTGTTGTCTAGCATCGTTCCTACATTGTTAAACTTGTGATAATATTGTTCACCCACAAAACAACATATACATGATTCCCTCAACATCTGATTATTGGATCCCCATAATATTCTTCTTTGGGCTTTATTAAATCAAAAATACATTTTTTCAAAATTCATTTTGAACCACATATTTTTCAAAAAAATAATATTACATGTATACTCAAAATTTTTCCTTACTTTTCAACAATACATTCTCAAAAAATTACTATTCCAAAATGGGGGTTTTTTTTTTTTTCAAAAACTCATTAAAATGGAGCCAAAACAAGGGCATGGGCTTCAAGTATTCTTTCTCCTTAACCCGCTGAAGTGTTCAGAATCTGAGGAAACTGACAAGGCTGCTTCTTGAAGAAGAAAGATTTCAATGGTTTAGTTACTTGAGTAGTACTATTTAAAGGGTTAATTTATTGATCTTCCTTTGAAAGCGTGTTGAGGAACAGATTTCACTCATTTTCTTGAAGTGGCAAGTTTTTTGGGGAGAGTCGGGGGAACAAGGAAATAAGGACAGCATACTCGGACTCCATGATCACTTTGGGCACGATATAATCTGCTTTTGCCTTTATGATTAGAACTTTTGAAAATCTTTGAAGAATGATTGCTTAAATGAACTAGATTGTGTAAAAGGAAAGCAAAGGTTCTAAATGCCGAACACATGATTTTGAAATGACTTTCGCGAGTTAATGGGTTGAGGAAATTATTCTCTTCTTGATAAAAAGTTTACTCGACATGCACGAGTTTGAAAAATTACTTTTCATATGAACCGTAATAATTGTACATGTTTAATTTTATTCATTTTTTAGGCTTGTAGATTATAAAATTTATTAAGGCCCACACTCCACATCATTTGGTGCTACATGGCCTATTCGAGGCGATCAAGATAAGTGGTCAAAGTGGGTTAAGTGCCTCAGTCGAAGCAACATGCTAGAGACGAATCTCCATGTACGAAGCGAAGTGCCACAAGAAGTTGTAGTATAGTTTCGAAGCGATTGTTAGGTAAATTGTCTCAAAAGTCAAAATTGGAGGATTTCTACTGCAAATAATATTAGACTTTTTATAGATCCTATAAATAGTGGATT
>CAIGRO010067528.1:0-13752 GCA_903798355.1 Fraxinus baroniana
AAACTCTATGTTTGTTTAGTGGATAGAGATATACCATTAGCCATAGGTGATCCATTGAGCTATTTTCAAAAATACTTAATGCGGTTGTTAGGTTTTAATCGACATAGAGATATAGTAGGTTAACAAACCAATTAGGGTTAATTTCGCTCGAGAAATGTGATTAACTAAATTTGAAAAATTGGGGCTAACATCGTAAATAAATAATTTATTAATTGGCTTGTGGAGAGATTAATTAGGCGACGATTAAACAAAACCATGAATCCCAATCACGTTTTCCCTCCGAAATTTCCAAGTATTTCCGTTTTTCTTATTTTGTAGATTTTTAGTTTATTTACTGTTTTGGTTAATAGTGTTAACAATTTTTTTCGTTGGTCACAAATTTTTTTAGTGAGTAGTAAGTTCAAACTAGTCTCATTTTCAGTAGATGTGAACTTCGAAGGTCAATGTGACTTACAAATTGAAGTGTCAATTTCCTCTATTGACACTACCCACCGTGTGAATTAAAAGACGTGCGACTTAATGTTGCTAAATCTTGAGGACATGCTTGTGTAGCAATGTTCTAGTTCACAAAAGATTTCGAATCTTAGCTTTAAATGAACTAAAACAAATGCGGATAATGAAGAGACTGGAAAATGAACCAAGAAGAACGTATCATACAGAAATATGTGAAAGTGATTTTGGTAGAGGATCAATATTGTAAAGGTTCAAGTGTTTCGACCACACAGTTTGAATCTCGTAGCTTGAAAGTAGTTCCTACGGAAAAATGCAGACGCTTTTGCATGGAGGCACGAAGACATGGTTGTGATAGACCCCAGAATTAGCTGCCACCATTTGCAAATTGATCCGAACTACACCCCACATATGTAGAAAAGAAGAGCTTTGAATGTCGAAAGGTATGAGGCATTGAAAGAAGAAGTAGAAAAGCTCGTCAACAATAGCTTCATCCGTGAAGCCAATTATCCGAAGTGGATTTCAAATCCTGCTCTTATGAAGAAGCATAATGGCAAATGGAGGGTTTGTAGTGACTTCTCCAACCTAAACTAAGCATGTCCAAAGGATAGCTTTCCACTTTCACGAATCGACCAATTAGTAGATTCAATCGTTGGGCACGAACTTCTAGGCTTCATGGATGCCTATTTCGGCTACAATCAAATCCTCATGTTCCCAGGTGACAAGGAGAGCACATCCTTCATCATTGATAAAGGGCTTTACTGCTATAAGGTGATGCCTTTTGGCCTGAAAAACACTGGGGCCACCTATCAAAGGTTAGTCAACAAAATGTTCGCTGATTAGCTCGGCAAATCAATGAAAGTTTATGTTGACGACATGTTAGTTAAAAGCTTTCGGGCTGAAGAATGTCAAGCACCTAAATGAAACCTTCCAAACACTAAGAAGGTACTGCATGAGGCCGAACCCTCTTAAATATGCATTCGGTGTAGCCTCTGGTAAATTCTTGGGCTACATTGTAAATCAGAGGGGAATTGAGGCCAACCCAGAGAAAATCAAGGCCCTGATTGAAATGAGATCACCATAGAAGGCAAAGAAGTGCAACGACTCACTGGTAGGATAGCCGCACTAAACCGCTTCATCTCAAGGGCTACTGAAAAGTGTCTGCTCTTCTTCAAGATCCTCAAAGGGGGTAAGAAATTCCAATGGACCCCAGAATACGAAGAGGTATTCCATGAGTTGAAAAACTACTTGGGATGAATACATCTCCTCAGCAAACCCAAAGAAGGAGAACTTTTGTTGCTATACTTAGCAGTGGCTGAGGATTCAACCAGTTTGATGCTTGTGCGAGAAGAAGAGACGCACCAGCTGTCAGTATATTATGTGAGCAAGGCTTTACTACTAGCTGAGGTGTGATATCCAGATATGGAGAAGCTGGCTCTCGCGTTGATCACCGCTTATCGAAAGTTGAGACCATATTTCCAGGCCCACGGCATTCACGTTTTAACAAAATTTCCATTAAGACAAGTCATGCAGAAGCCAGACGCTCCGGGAAGGCTGTTAAAGTGGACAGTTGACCTCAGTGAATTCGACATAATATACACGCCCCGGACTACAATTAAGGGTCAAGCCCTAACTAATTTTGTGGCTAAATTCGCTAAAGCCCCGGAAATTGAAGTGAATATGGAGCCAGCTAAAACCCCTACCTAGAATCTCTTTGTCGATGGCTCCTCAAGAGAAACAGGCTCTTGAGCTGGTGTTACGCTGAAAAGCCCAAAGGAGCAAAAGCTGAACTACGCCGTTAGACTTGGGTTCAAAGCTTCTAATAATGTGGCTGAATATGAAGCCCTTCTGGCGAGGTTTCGGTTAGCAAGAGAACTACAAGTGAAGAGAGTAATCATCAGTAGTGATTCACAACTGGTGGTGAATCAAGAAAATGGGAACTTTGTGGCCAGAGATAAACATCTGGCGGCCTATCTAAAGCTGGTAATGGACTCTCTGCCCAACTTCGAAAAGTTTAAACTGATCCAAGTGCCACGCCACGAGAATTCCCATGCGGATACAATGTCAAAATTGGCTAGTAGCAAGGATTTAGAACTGCTCAAGGTGGTACCAATTGAGCACCAAGCTAAACCTTCTATCAAGAATGGTGAAGAGCTGATGTGGATTGAAAGTACTCCACCTAGGATGCTGCCTATCTTAGCCTACCTGAAAGAGCAAACCTTGTCGGAAGATGAAACCGAAGTGCAAAGGTTTCGAAGGAGAGCTGCTCACTTCATCCTACGGAATGATATTCTGTATAAGCGAGGTTTTTCCTCTCACCTCTTCAGATGAACAGGGGGAGAAAAGGCAAACCACATTCTAAGAGAAGTTCATGAAGGCGTTTGTGGAAATCACTCCGGGGGACCAACCCTGACACCTAAAATACTCTGGCAGGGATATTACTGGCCAACCCTGAAAAGGGATGCCATTGAATTCGTACGAAAGTGTGACAAGTGCCAATGCTTCTCCAACGTGTAAATAGCCCCTCTCAAGAGCTCATTCNCAAGGCTACTACTGGCCGACCCTAAAAAGGGACGCCAAGGAATTCGTACGAAAGTGCGATAAGTGCCAACGTTTCTCCAACACTCAAAGGCAGCCCTCTCAGGAGCTCACAATTGTAACCAGCCCCTGGCCATTTGCCAAATGGGGCGTGGATTTTATTGGCCCCCTGCCCAAGAGAAGAGCAAACGTTCGCTTCACCAAAGTTGTAATTTGATTACTTCATGAAGTGGGTAGAAGCATAGCTTTGTCCAAAATTACTGAAGCAAACACTTCCAAGTTCCTTTGGAAGAACATCATCATATGTCGATTCGACATACCCCACTCTCTAGTTTCAGATAATGGTAAACAGTTTGACAACAGAAAGATTCGAGACTTATGTGATGAGCTAGGAATTAGAAAGTATTTCTTTTAGCCTCATCATCCCCAGGCGAATGGTCAAGTTAAAGCAGTCAATAAGACCATAAAGCTCACCCTTAAAAGGAAGCTGGATGCCTCTAAAGGAGCCTGGGTGGACGAGCTTCCCCAAGTCATCTGGGCCATCAGAACTACTTGTAAAACAGCCACTGGGAAAACTCCGTTCTCCATAACTTATGGAGCCGGGCCATGAGCTAGATGGGCTAAGGAAACTTGAGCTAGATTTTCTCAAAGAAAAGAAAGATGACTCTCAGGTCAGACTCGCTTCCTACCAGTGTAAGATGATGCGTTCTATAATGCCACAGTGAGGAAGAGAATGTTTCGCATCAGTGACTTGGTGCTCCGTAAGGTTTTCCCTTCAACTAAGGACCCTGGTACAAGGACTTTGGAGCCAAATTGGGAGGGCCCCATACAAGATAGTTCGGGAAATTCGGCCCGACCCCTACACCATGGAAGACCTGGAAGGAAAAGCGATGCCTCACCCCTGGAATATTGAGCATCTAAGGAAGTATTTCCAGTAGGAAGCGTGTAACCTAGTAAACCTCGCAATCAAATGAATGAAATATTTTCTGCCTCATTTCGTTTTTGCATCAACAAATTTAAAGCAACCTTGTCGAGGTACAAGCTCCCCCCAAGGAGTCATCTCTAAGAAGAGTTTGTTTAGTCAGAGGCAGTGCGGGGCACCTTTGACGAAGCAGAAGTACACGAACTTAAAACAACCTTGTCGAGGTGTAAGCTCCCCCCAAGGAGTCATCTCCAAGAAGAGTCTATGTAGTCAGAGACGGTGCGGATACTACCTTTGACGAAGCAGAAGCGCAAGAACTTAAAACAACCTTGTCGAGGTGCAAGCTCCTCCCCAAGGAGTCATCTCCAAGAAGAGTCTGTGTAGTGAGAGGTGGTGCGGGTGCCACCTTTGATGCAGAAGCTCACGAACTGAAAACAACATTGTCGAGGTGCAAGCTCCCCCTAAGGAATCATCTCCAAGGGAATCTATTTTCAGAGTGCCAATGCAATATTACTTGTCCCATTTTATTAAAGTGGTTAAGGAAGGTCGATGCGATTTACTTGGCTGTTCATCGGCTACTTCCATTCACTATTGTTATTCAACCAGAGCAATGCTAGAAGAAGTGATTACTTGTGCAATAAAGTGGAAATAAACTGAAGCGACAATACTTGGAAGTAAATTTCATTAATACCAAAGGGAGGCCGAAGCCATTTACATGAATTTAAATTACAAAAATTCCTAGTCTAAATCTACTATAGCCTCAGCTTTGGCATGCTGCTCATCATCCTCTTTCTCCTCCATCACAGGCCGGCCTCCGATAGGGCCTCGAACTCCTCTTCTAAAAACTCGATGTTCAGATCAGGGCGCCTTTCATGAAGGCGAGACATCATCTCTTTAGCAGCCCAGGACGCCCAGTAATTGGCGAAGTTGTCATACTCCGGCTTATTCTCAAAGTTGTCCTTACAGTTCTGAACTGCCGCCTCACCCGCTGACTTCGCTTCGGCCTTAAGGGAGTCAATCTCTTCAGCTTGGGCCTTGTGAGCTTCTTTTACTCGCCCTTCTCCTTGTTAGCCTCTACCAATGCCTCTGAGGTTACCCACTGATGCTCGTTGGAGTGGTCAACCCTCTTAGTCAGACCCGCTACCTAGGAGACGGACTCATGAAGCTCATTTTTCAGGTGGTTGACTTCCAACTCGACCGTGTCCAATTTTGAGGTGGTCGATATCCACTTCTCTTCCGGCTCCTTTTCGGCCTTAGACACCTAAGCTTCCCAAGTTCCAGAGGCTTTGAACTTCTCCTCCAGTTCATCATTTCTTTTTTGGAGACCTCAGACTAGGTCCTCTGCAGAGGTGCCCATTCTTAGGGCCCTAGCCACGCTGGCATTGTTGGCCGCTAGCAGATCTTCTATCTCGCACGAGGCGGCATGGTTTTACCAGTACTTGGTCCAGTACTTGCCACGGACCCGGGCTGCTGAGGCGGTCTCAGGAGGTAGCATTTCAAAAATTGCCTCAGGAAGGTCATCATCCTTGCTTCCCCAAAAAATGGTGGCCTTGCCCCGGCCAGGAGTGGCTACAACCCTCTTCTGCCTCTTCTTAGTCGGGCCTTCTACAAAATAACTAGTTATCGATACGATGGCTTGAGGAGTGGATGAAGGAGCCTCTACGGTCACCTCTACATGAGGAGAAGAAAGAAGAGGTGTATCTGACGGAGCCGAGGTAGAAGTCCCGATTGGGCCGGCTATCTTTTTCTTCTTAATGAGGGAGGCTCCATCCTCCACCTCATTCTCCTCAGCAGGTTGCTGACCAACCCTACTGAGGGTATGCAGACGCTTTGACTGCTTCTTGTAAGCAGCCGAACTCGTTCTCAACGCTTTTGCCTCCACAACCGATCTGCGAATCGTAGCAAAGTCGGGTTTCAGCACTAAGTATTCTAAAAAACAAGCTAAAACGCGAAAGGAGCTGAAGCGAGGTGTCTACCTTGGTTCGACATCGGTCCGTGTAAAATGAAGTGGGTGTTCTAGTCGATTATCTCCTTAAAACTCCTTTCTGACGGAGGAGTTTGGTAGACCTGGCCTATTATGTCCCACTCCTTGGAAATCTCACACCTCGGAAGGGAGCCTACAAATGGAGAAGCATTAAGATCATGAGCAAAAATTATTCAAGTATAATCAACTCCTGAAATGAACTTATTAAAGGTTGAATACGATGTGGGGATGGTGAGAGGAGCCATGGGATCACCCTCAATAGTATCCCACCTCCTAGCTACCCAGAACCAAGAGCTCCTCCATTGTTTAACAGAGGTGGGCAGCCCAGTTATAATAGAAGAGTGGGACCCCCAGGCACCAAGTAATACCAGCCTTTCTTATCTCCCCTCGGCACGCACTTCGATAGAAACGTGGAGTGAAATACACTAAACGGTATATCTGCCCCTATGTGGCCCGACGCCACAGCATCCACGTCCCCACCATCTGGGACCATGAGTTCGGGTTGAACTGCGTCGGAGCCAACCCGTATGAACAAGTACTAGACTAAAAAATGAGTGGAAGGGAAGCCTAAGACCAGCCTGAAGAATATTCTCGCTTATCGCCACACACCCTGGCCTCGGGTAGCAGGCTCCCTCATGGGGCTCGGGTACAATCAGTTCTGGACTATCAGGGACCCTAAAAACAACTTTGCACCTCTCCAGTACTTCCTTGGTGATTTTGGAAGGGTATTTTGAAGCCCTCATTTAACCAATGTGTCCATCGGGGAGGCTGGTCTTTTCCAAATATTCTCCATGGCCCTATTCAACTCGGCCGAAGATAATAGCATGGGCTCCATCAAGGTGGAACTCCCTTCACCTCGCCCCTTTTCATTCTCTCTCACAATAGATTGCTCACTCACCATATCAGTATTCTTGAAGGTTTTAAAAAGAAAAGAAAGTGGATGAAGATACTAAAAATGAAGTGATTTACCTAGTTCAACACAGACAGGAAGCAAGAATCCTTCAGAGTGCTATGGAGACTTTCGCGAAGGTAAAAGCTAAAAAAAATGGAAGGTATGGGCCTTTTATAGGCGTTTCAGGATTCGCCACAACCGTTGTATCAACTTCAATCACATCTGGGCCGTCCAAATCTAAGGCCTCAAGATCACCGTCAAATTCAAAAGTTGCCAAGATGAACGGTCCTGATGGAGCAATAGGACTCAAGCACAGCTCAAATGTGTCGCCCCGAGAAATGGGAGCCATCCCCATCATTACCATTTATGGCAAAGGAGGTGTGTCTTGGAAGCAGCGATGCCTACTTTACGGGTATTGGAAAGACGCAAAAACCTTCAATTCATTAGCACAAAATCCAAGGCTATCTTTCAGACCTATCGCTTCGGCTGAAACAGCTTCGCGTTGCAACAGCTCTCCACAAGAGTTGTAACCCATATCACTTCGACCAGAGTAGAATTTGATGTTGCAACAACTCCTCACAGAGTTCCCAACTCCTGTCGCTTCGGCTGAAATAGTTTTGCGTTTCAACAGCTCTCCACAAGAGTTGTCAACCCATATCACTTCGACCAAAGCAGAATTTGATGTTGCACAATTCCTCACATAGTTGCCAACTCCTATCGTTTCGACTGAAACAACTTCGCGTTACAACAGCTCTCCACAAGAGTTATCAACCCATATCACTTCGGCTAGAGCAGAATTTGATGTTGCAACAACTCCTCACAGAGTTGCCAATTCCTATCGCTTTGACTGAAACAGCTTCGTGTTGTAACAGCTCTCCACAAAAGTTGGCAACCTATATCATTTCGGCTAGAGTAGAATTTGATGTTGCCAACTCCCATAACTTCGCTACTTTAAAAGTCCTTGTATTATATGAATATCCATACATGGACTTGAGGGACTATTGTTATGGGCCTGTAACAGACCTGCTACCTCAACTGTCACGTGTCGGTAGGGGTGGTCCGCACCGCGCCACGTGTCAGTCGAGGCAATTATGCGTAGGACGAACTGATTTCATAAGTCGTAGCAATTGCACTAGGGATGAACTGAACCGATTCTAGCACAGGAACCGAACTCATCTGCGATACACCGCGGATGCAAAGGCCCGTACTCCGTTTCTACAACTCCACTCTTGACTGGCCTCGCCTCAACGAAGATCTCTTACACAGATCTTCCCAAAGTCAAATCCATGACTGATGGGAAGGTGGCAGGACGCAAACGGTCAATTCAACTGCTTTTGTCAGAAATATTCAATACCAGCCAACCTTAGGAAAGACAGATGGACACTTAGGATAGGACGAGCCTTGAGGATCTGATAACACGTATCTCCTCATCCGACGGCTCTCCTCTTCCCATCAGTGGTATGAATACACCCTCTTGTGCCTGAAAGAGGGATAGAATATCCCACTCCCTCTCCAACAAACATAGCGAGCTTGAGTATCATCTCTCTCCCCCATACATTAGCATCTTTATCATTATACATTTCTATCAACCATTTTCCCGACGAGTGTTCTACCATCAGAGAACTATTTTTAGAGTGCTTACGGCCAATCCAACCCCTCCGGGAAAGGCCACGGGTAACTGACACCGTGCTATGTGTGCAGGGAAGATTTGACTTGAAGACTTTTTCTGTTAGACGCGTCGGAGCCATTTTTCGTGGTCAACAAATTTGATGAACTACAAAGGACTATTTTCAATGATAGTTGTATAGGACATATTGGGAAGTTGCTGGAGCTCAAACTATCTACGTAATTAGTTCATGAAATGGTGAATAAATCCATCATTTGCCCAAAGCATTTTGAGGCTTGGTTTAAGGTGAACCAAAGGTTTGCAAGATTCAGAATGTCGGAGTTTGCATTAAACACTGGCTTGAAGTGTGGTGAATTACCTAAAAGGTCAGCTTCCGACAAAATCTTAGAGTAAACACGGCTACGCGGCAAAATGTTTACCAATAGAGACCGAGTAACTTGTAGCGACCTGGAGAAAGTTTTTTTAAAAAATGTGTCAATCGTAACGATATTTACAAACTTGGGTTGGCACTAATAATAAAGGGATATTCAATTCTAGAGACCAAAATGTCGGAATACATCCTGAAACTCTTTCTATTGTGGACAACTTAGAATTCTTCAATGCCTACCCATGGGGGACAATAAACTTTAAACTACTTATCAAATTATTGCTCTGTGGATGGGGGGAAAGACGGACTTGGCAAAGGTCAACAATTGTGATAGGATTTTGTACACGTTATACGAATTCCCTCTTGCTGTTCAGATAATATGTGTCTGCATTTATTTCGTTTCTAACCTTATCATGTTTTATATCTCCATATATGGTAATCACTGTTATAAATTTCTTGTAGTTGTGGGTGTACGAGACAATCCCGAAGTTGGGAGCTCGATTTTTGAGCAAAATTTGTGACGACATTCCGAGGATGTTGCGGTGGTCTAGCACAAGACAACCTCAATCGAGGACATATTCTGATTTTTTTAACAAGAATCATGTGAGCAATTTACATACATAACTAGTATTATACTTTTGCCATATACAATTAATTATTTTGATGCTTTTTCTCCCTACACAGGTATTTATGGGCGACGCTGCGCGCTATTGCTGAAGAAGTATAGCCATAATTTGTTGATTTAGATCCATTGGAAGATGCAACATACCCTGTTTTGGACATCCTCATTCTCAATCAGCTGAAATACAGGACTGTCCACCGGAAGATGAAGTGATACAAACTGCTGAGAACATCCGATGCAACAAATACAGAAGAGGTAGCAATAAAGAACTTCGTCTGAACGATTTGAATGACGATGAAGGTGGAGAAGAAGGGCATTGTGATAAAGCGAGGCATGTGTCTTTGGATGAGACTTAGGCTTTGTTGACTGAACAGAGGGAGGTGATTGAGAGTAAGCTTGGTGAATTGAGGGAGGAAATGAACATGAGGTTCATTGGTGTCGAAAAGGAAATGGGGGATCATGTGAGTGATCAGATAAGGATGATGAAACATAGGTTCGATGATGTAGTTACAGAAATTGGGGGACATAAGGTGACTGATGAGTACGGTGAATTTGGTTGTGATTTGGATGATAGAGATATGCCTGTACATGATGACTACGATGACATTCGTTACCCAACACTGTGGCTGATGGACATCATGTCGAGGCATCCGAAAGAGATGCTTCCAACTCGACAACTTGTCCGAAAAATTGTCAAATGTGGTTGCCACCATCGCAAAACCTCCTACAGTCATTGCTCCATCGCCATCTCGATGCCCAGTGTTAACACGCGGACTTCTTTTACACGGTCTAGTCGTAGAAAGGGTAAGAGAGACGCATAGTTATTTTATGATGTTGATGAAACACGACACCTTGTGTTTTGAAAAAGCGTTTTGCACTATTATTTTGTAAACCATCTTTATGAAAAGTTTTTGGGTGATGGTATAGTTTGTAGTATGACTGTTGAACTGAACTGGGGAAAATTGTATTTTGTTCAGGTGTTATTTCATGTACATTTACGAATTGTCGTTCCTGACAATTGAAATGTCAAATGTTGAGAATAATAGGTATTTAACGTTGAGAATAACATTTCAAATGTCGAGAATGTTGGAAATGTATAGAACTGATAGAAACGGAATGAAATCTCGTTTTAGATACATGAGATGTCAAGTGTTGTGATAAACATTGTACAAGTGTCGAGAACAACTTTTCAGATGACGATGAGAATCTGAAATGTCATAGATTAAGTCGAACCAATTACGCGTACCGGTTCCTCAATAAGATTTCAATCAAATGTGTATTATAAATCCATAATCATGAACATAAAGTTCTCAAGATAGGGGTTGGTGTATAGTTTTGTAATGTAATTTATCATCATTAATACAAATTTACTATTCACATGACAAGCACAAAGGCCTATGATGTTAACAAATGTCAATCAATTGAAATGACATAGCTAGGGGTTGGTGCGTAGTCTTGTAATGTAATTAATTACACCATGCTTTACTCCTCTATATAAGTATGCAAAACTCTTCCAAAACAGTGCTCAAACACAAATCCTCACTACAAATTTCTACAACAATTAATCTTCTTCATCCAGCTATATCTTCTTCAATCGAAGAAACTCCTCATGTTGTTGTTGATATGAAGCTCTCCCCGCCCGGGTCTTCAGCGGACAATCCAATCATCATCGACTCAGACGACGATGACGAAATGCATGTCATTGTTTCCTTTCACTACCTGAGAATCGTCGCTGTCGAATGAGTGTTCATCCAATCCCATTTCCTAATTTGGGAAACAAAAGTGAGCCGAGTAACCCCATAGTTGGTGATCGTATTGCCCATAGTGAGATCATCCTGATCGAAATCCCAACAAACGAACACCACCTTTTTTTGGCATTCGATATGTCGACGAGTTGGTTGACGATGTTGGACCGGATCCGGATGTCATCGACATAAGCTTCGATGACGATGATAGTGAGATATCTTCTATGTCCATTGTTGAGGACATGTAAATGTCCTGAACGATATTGTCATTTTTGAGACCACTTCAAATAAGAAACTCATTGTTATTGTCGTTGTCTATGTTGACGAAGTGGTGACTATGATTTATCTTGGGCATTGTTTCAAATTTAGTACGTGACTATGTATTGAATTTCATATTGTAGTACTAAATTTTTAATTTGTAATCTTAACTGAATGACTACTACTTCATTTAACGTGAGAATGACTTACAAATGCTCGAATATTATTCATTGATACTATTAATCACTTGCAAGTGAGAATGACTTACAAATTAAAAATCATATTATGCATGAATGAAGGTTTGATGTTAACATGAATATAGAAAATATTCAAGTGCCCGGGTTAGTTAATGGTCTGGGATTCCTACACGTTTGTCCGTTGTGCCCGTAACCATTGCACCATCCACATTTTCACGTGCTCATCAACCTTTCATATCTTGACTATTTTTGTTTGGTAGGAGGTCATCTTGAAATATGGATGGAACGAATCACATGAGGAACTATCCAATCTGACTTCATTTAAGTTGGATGAATAACTTCGCTGTATGCGGCTTGCTAGAACTCAGTGGTGTAGTAGTGGAACATAAGTCATAAAGTGATTTCTCCTTCACGTAAGTTGCTTGGGATGCATTACACACGGTATCTGTCACATCTAGAACTCTCAACAGGAACACATGTTGCCTTTGAGGTTGACAGTACACATGTTCGTGCCTACACCAACCTCTAATACGAGTTCATCCAACTGATGTACTTGCAATGTTGCACCGGTGTCAAACGATTTTCTCAATTTCCCCTCCATCTTCGGTGTCAAAGTACTCTGGTATTTGGTGGATGCCGTTCTCCTCTCGAAAACCACTGTTGCATCAAAAACCTACTGTTGTCAACCAACGAGATTATTGGGAAACTTCGTTGTCATTTGAGGACTGAATTAAGGGACTTTGCACTATTGTTAGTCATAATGTTGTACTGGTTACCGCTGAAATTTGAACGTGACCATGAAGATATACCTGCACATTCCAAATAAGAAGCAACTGCTGGCCAAATGGTTCTAATATATCCCATCAGATGTTCGAATTCTGATATGCAGTATGCTAGTGCTGCGTGCTTGAACAAAAACACGGCATTGCTACTGCTATACCTAGCGATAAGATTTTTCCCAATATGCCACATGCAGGCACTATGGTGAGAAAGCGGCTACCACTTGGATATTGCCCGCTTAATGCTCTTCTTCCGATCTGATATAAACACTAGCTTTTATGAGTCGTCAACCACATCTTTCAACTTAGTGAAGAACCCATTCTAGGATGTATTTGTTTCTTCATCGACAATTCCCCAAGTAATAGGATATATCTATTTGCAAGTTGGCATCCTGCGCTACAGCAACTAATAGAGTCTCCTTATACTGGCCCTTGAAATGACTCTTGTCAACACAAATGACCGGTCTCGTGTAGTCTTGAAAGCCACGTATACTAGCCTCGAATGCTAAGAAGAAGTACAAGAACCTGTTGTTGTTGTCGAGCTCAATGTGTGCAACGGTTTTGGGGTTTTTCTCAGTTAACACATGGTAGTACGAAGGTAATTTTTGAAAACTCTCTTCAGGTGAACCTCGAGCCATTCAAGACCTTTCTCCTTACCCTTCCAGGCTTTGTTGTAACTAACTCGTACGTTGAACTCACGTTCGATATCCCCAATAATACCCGCGGGAACGTACGATTAGTTTGCATCATCCAATTGTCGCATTATGTGATGCCCAATTAGTGCACTTGTTGCATGCACGTATGCATTCCTTCGAGCATCTAAAGAACATGTGTGCTTAGGTATGTACCTCTGAACCTTAAATATATCTGAATTTTTTATGTTCGAAGCTCGTAATAGCCAATTGCAGTTGGTATCCATGCACCATACACTGAGACATCTAGTATTTGACTTTTTAACTATGAAATGAAACTTCTCGGTCAGACCCGCAGTCGAAGCCTTGTGTGTAGTTGTTTCTTCCGATTCCTTTGCATTTCCAATAT
The DNA here is from genome assembly GCA_903798355.1 of Fraxinus baroniana. Classification (NCBI taxonomy): domain Eukaryota; kingdom Viridiplantae; phylum Streptophyta; class Magnoliopsida; order Lamiales; family Oleaceae; genus Fraxinus; species Fraxinus baroniana. Next base: position 13,423 of record CAIGRO010067528.1, read on the forward strand.
ATAAATTTCCTTCTAGTAGGTCGACATCCTTATTTGAAATCCTTCGTTGCTCTTCGAATTGGAAATCGCCAACTTCTTCATACCCAACAATGCCTCATATGTTGGTAATAAATGATCAACTCCGACATTCGTCCCTTGCTCTCCAACATCATATTCATCTGCAATTACACACAGGGCTGCTTGTGTGTGAACATATTTACTCCGAAACTTTATACTCGTTTAACTTGCTCATTTAATTTTTATTATGATAATTTAACTTTTTAAAATTTTATATTGCCAAAATTATTAGTGATTGCCAAGTTTTCATTGTTCGTAGATTAAAAGTTTGCC